>VMDO01016277.1:0-20313 GCA_007922755.1 Pedetes capensis | reverse complement strand
TTCAGTTGGATCCCCTTTTTTGGGAATAGGCACAAATATGGATCTCTTCCAGTCAGTTGGCCAAGTAGCAGTTTTCCAAATCTGTTGGTATAAACATGTTAACACCTCCAGTGCTGCATCTGTTTGTTGAAACATCTCTATTGGTATCCCATCAATTCCTGGAGCTTTGTGTTTTGCCAGTTCTTTCAAGGCAGCTTCCACTTCATCCTTCAACACCATTGGTTCCTCGTCATATGCAACCTCTTGGAATGGTTGGTCATCTGTAAGGTAAATTACTAAAAATAATTTCTAGATTTCAGAATCATTCATTTCTCCTGTATTTTTTTTAAAAAATTTAATTTTGAGAAACATTGCCAAATTGCCCTTCACGGTCTGGTAATCCCTTTTCATATGTATTCTCATCCAATTCAATTTTAATGTGCTACTTCCCCTTAAATTTATTGCCATTCCTAGACTTAATATGTTATTTTATCTTCCTGAATAATTTAAGAAGTTCTTTATGCTAAACTTTTATTCTCTTTGTGATATTTATAAGCAATCACAGGTTTAATCAGCATTCTAGGTATTCAGGGTAGTTGTCCACTTGAGTTACAGTAATATCTTTGCATTCCATGTTGATCAAATTCATTGCTGTCTGCGATTTTTCAGTCTCACAGTAGTTTGGATTCTTGGCAGAATGTTTGTTTAATAGGTATGGAAGCTAAGGCTGACACAGTTGTCTGTCTACCAGTGTGTTGAAATGTCTTTACTCAGATGAAGGGCAAATGGAGACTTGCAGACTGATTTTCAGGGTCAGCAAATATTTCATGAGGGGCTGGGGTTACCTTAGTTTTTAGAGTACTGATCCACACACCCTGAGGGCACAGGTTCAATCTCCAGCACCGCAAAAAAATGAAAGAAGGATGTGGCAATTCACTCTCAAAGCAATCCTGAAACAATTAGCCATTGAAAACCCTATGAGAGTCACCATGAGTGAGACCTGACATGATGGCACCTAACCACAACAACACAACAGGTATTTAATAGGGAAGCTTTGCCTATTCAAGGTACCGACTAATTCTAACTGAAGTAATAGATTATTTTAAAAGCTATAATCCCAGAATTACATTTCCTTGGGCTCTTCTCTTTCTGTGTGTTCTATCTCAGGATTTTGTGGCTGGGCCATAGCTCCATGACATCATTCATCCAAGCATGTAATGCTGTATCTTCCCTGAGGTCTCTAGGGAGTTGAAGTGATCTTATGTGAATGAATGTTAAAGAAAAGGGAATTTGGAAAGAGGTAGTAGGAAGAGAAGTTCCATGTCTTACTGTTTTATCATACCTGTCTTTTTTCCTGTTATGAATTACAAGCCATCACCCAAGCCATAGGTAATACATAAAACATCTCTGCATCTTCTTCAAACTATCTTATTTCTATTATGCTATGCACAAATACATAAGTAATATTTGTTTCAAACCATATGCCTTGTATCTCTCCAATATTGACAGCAGTTTGGCTATAAATCTTACTTTTCATCACTATGTCTTTATTCTTTTGTTTACATGTATATTTAACTGGGAAGTTTGGAAAGCTTATATAAAAATAAAGAAATAAGAACATGTGTGAAGTTAGAATCCCTAGTTTAGCTTAGAACATAAATCAGCACATTCTCTTACAAGCCACATATTTCTGCCTCAAATATTTACAACATGTTGTTGTTTTTAGGTGCCATTGAGTCAGGTCCAACACAGGATCTTTTTTATGTTTAAACCCATTTCTGCAGACACTGAATCAATCCATCTAATTAAAGGTCTTTCCTTTTGTCCTTGACCATCCACTCTCCTAAACATGATGTTCTTCTCCAGGGATTGGTCCATCCTGACAACATGGCCAAAATATGTAAGATGCAGTCTAGCTATTCTTGATTCCAAGGAGGGAGCAGTCTGGTTGCACTTCTTCTAGGATGGATCTATTGCTTCTTTTGGCAGTCCACAGTATATTCAATATTCGTCTCCAGCACCATAATTAAAAAGCATCAATTCTCCTGTCACCCCAGTGCAATATCCAGCTTTTAAAACCATCTGATGTGACTGAAAATACCATGGCATGAGTCAGGAGCACCTTCATCTTCAGTGTGCCATCTTTATTTTTTAATGCTTTAAAGAGATATTTTGCCACAGCTTTTCCCAAAGCAATGTGTCTTTTAATTTCTTGACTGCTCCTTCCCTGATTGATGATTGTTGTTATTGTTGTTGTTAGGTGCCATCAAGTCTTGTCTGACTCCTAGTGACCCTCATAGGGCTTTCAATGGCTGATTGTTTCAGGAATAACTGGGGAGTGATTGTCACATCCTTCTCCCATTTTTGTGGTGCTGGGAATCGGACCTCAGAGACTGTAGAGCAGTGCTCTACCAACTGAGCTAAACCCCAGCCCTGAGTGTTGATTGCAGAACCAAGTAAAGCAAAATCTTTGACAATCTCAATCTTTCCTCCATATATCGTGAAGTTGTGTACAAACCCAGGTGTAAAGATTTTTGTTTTGTTGATGTTGAGGTGCAATCCATATTGAAGGTTGTATTCTTTGATCTTCATCAATAAATGTTTCAGATCCTCTTCACTTTCAACAAGCAGAGTTGTATCATCTCTATAACGTCAGTTGTTAATAAGTCTTCCTACAATCATGGTGCTGTGTTCTTCTTCAAAAAGTCCAGCTACTCAGATTATTTGCTCAACATAGAGATTGAAGAGGTATGGTGAAAGGATACAGCCCTGACACACACCTTTATTGACATTAAACCAGGCAATGTTTCCTTGTTCCATTAGAACAACTGCCTTCTGCTCCATGTATAGATTCCTCATGAGTACAATTAAGTGCTCTGGTGTTCCCATTCTTCACAATTTTATCCATAATATGTTATGATCTACACAGTTAAATGCCTTTGCATAGTCAATAAAACATAGATAAGTATTAATATTAATAATATTATTTGTTAATTTCCACATTTGATTGGATCCCCTTTCTTCAGAATGGGTGCAAATGTGGATCTCTTCCAGTCAGTTAGCCAGGTAGCTGTTTTCCAAATCTCTTGGCATGAACAAATTGTCACTTCCAGTGCTGCATCTGTTTGATGAAACATCTTTCTTGGTATTTCATCAATTCCTGGAGCTTTGTGTTTCACTAATTCTTTCAAGGCAGCTTCCCACTTTGTTCTTCATTATCTTTGGTTCCTGATCATGTGCAACCTCTTAAAATGGTTGATCATCTATTACTTATTTTTGGTATAATGACTCTGTATTCCTTCCATCTTCTTTTGATAGTTCCTGTGTCAGTATTTTCCCTGTAGAATCCTTTACTGTTGCCACTTGAAGCTCAAAGTTTTTCCTCAATTTCTTATGTTTGAGAGAAACGAAGTGTATTCTTTGCGTTTGGTTTTCTATCTCCAGTTCTTTGGACACGACATTATAATATTTGATTTTATCTTCTTGAGCTGCCTTTTTACATCTTCTGTTTAGTTCCTTAAATTCATCAAGGCTTCCCTTTACTTTAGCTGCTGGATGTTCAAGGGCAAGTTTCAGAGTCTCTTTTGACATGTAATTTGGTCTTTTCTTTTTTCCTGTCTTTTTAATAACCTTTTTCTTTCCTCATGAATGATGTCTTTGATGTCATGCTACAACTCATCTGGTCTTAGATTTTCAGTGTCTAAGGCATTAAACCTGTACTTGAAGTGGTCTCTGACCTCAGGTGGGATATACTCAAAGTCATACCTTGACTTGTCCTAATTTACTTCAGTTTCTATTTGAACCTGCGTATGACCAGGTGATGATCTAATCCACAATCAGCACCTGGTCTTGTTCTGACATTTGATATTGACCTTTTTCATCATTTCTTTCCACAAATATAGTCAATTTGGTTCCTGTATGTTCTATCTAGTTAACTACAGGTATATAGTCACCATTTATGTTGGTGAAAAAAAATGCATTTACAATGAAAATTCATTGGTCTGACAAAATTTAATCATGTGATCTCCAGCATTGTTTCTGTCACCAAGACCATATTTTCCAGCTACTGAGCCTTCTTCTTTGCAACTTTTGCATTCCAGTCACCAGTAATTATCACTACATCCTGTTTGCATGTTTGATCTATTTTAGATTACAGAAGTTGGTAAAAATCTTCCCTATCTTCATTTGTAGCCTTAGTGGTGGGTGTGTAAATTTAAACAATAGTCATATAAACTGGACTTCCTTGTGGTTGTATGGATATTATTCTAGCATTGACAGCATTGTATTTCAGGAAAGTCCTTGAGATGTCTCTTTTAATGATGAATGCAACCCCATTTCTCTTTAATCTGTAGCTCCTGTCATAGTAGACCACAGGATTATTTGACTCAAAATGGCCCATATCTGTCCATTTTAGTCCACTGATGTCTAGAATGTCAATGTTTATGTGCTCCATTTTCCTTTGGATTACTTGTAATATTACTAGATTCATATTATGTACAGTACATATTCCAATTATTAATGGAAGTTTAGAATTTTTCTTTCTCATTTTGAGTAATGCCACATCAGCACATGGAGGTCCCTGGGACTTTACTCTATTACCATCATTGAGGTCAACTCTACTTTGAGGAGACAATTCTTCCCTAGTCATCTTTTGAGTGCCTTCTGGCCTTCAGGGGCTCATTTTCTGGTACTATATCTGACAGTGTTTTTCTGTTATTCATAGTGTTTTCAGTTGGTAATTGTTTTGAGAGTGGGCTGCCATGTCCTTCCTAGTCTGTCTTATTCTGGAGGCTTTGCTGAAACCTTTCCACCGTTGGTGACCCTGCTGGTATCTGTAATACTGATAGCATAGCTTTCAGCATCACAGCAACATGCAAGCTTCCACAGTACAGCAAATTGACAGACATGTGGGGGGGGGGGATTTAATACACAAGCCACTATTAATTGTATTTGGATTTTAAGGAAAATATATGAGCTAAGAATATAAAGAAATAACTTCATCAGAACTTTTATAAAGTAAACTATAATTTGTTGATTTACATTTTGTGTAAGTCCACATTTCCATGCAATAAAATGTGAAGATTATTCATTATGGCTTATGTTTTTTTATATTCTGGAAAATATTAATTTTCAGTCATTCCTCAGATTTTCCTTAATCCATTGGGCCTCTACAACTTTCTCTCTTCCTGTAGTGTTCTATTTTACTTATTCAGTTTTATTTTTGAGTCAGCTTACTCTTTTTTCTCCATTCTTTTAATATGCTGGAAATCTTCCTGACAATTTTTAAGAAAGTAATATTTTTTGAACCCCCTTTTGAAACGAAAAGCAAATTTTTAAATAATAAATATTAAACAAGAATAACATGAATATGGCATTACATTCTAAGTAATAAACACATTATCACTAAAGAACTCAGTCATGAAAACACTGGAAATATTTCATTATCAGTAGTATACAAAGGCCATATTTTATTAAAACACTTAAAATAATAATTTTTCTATTTTCCTTTTATTGTTTTAAGGATTAAAAATATTAAACAAACTGTGAAAAAACCTATACATCATATATCAGTCAAAGAATGAAGTTGAAATTTTCCCACAACTTGACCTATCAGCAAAATAAAACATATATGTGCCATAAATATTGTGAAATGGCCAGTAATTATAAATTAATCAAGATAAGAATTCATAATCATGCAACAGGTTTTGTTTGTTTGTTTGTCTTTCTGTACACACCAGGATGGAATTAGCAGTAAGTTATTTTTTAATTATGAGATAAAACACTAATTTTATATATTCAAAGCTGAAATAGAGTATGTTTTTTTTAATGTTTTCAACTCTAAACTTTAAAAGGAGAAATAAATACTAATTGATTTAGAATTTTCTAATTCAAATATAATAAAAAAATCTTTTTTCACATCCTAGCTTTCCAATTATTTTAAATACTTAATTTTTTTTTTCCTTCAGGGCCAAGGATAATCAGGGCACAATGGTGGTTCCTTTTAATTGCTCAGTTACTCTATCCAATGCGCCAACTTTGGCTTCAGGTTGCTATTGCAATTAAAGTGGGAAAACTGGCAACAAAGCCTAATAAAACTTCATTTAATCCATTATATATGGTTACAGCAAACCAAAAAGCTTCCTATGGATTCTGAAACGGATGCATCACCTCTGTAGATAATTAAGTGCTTTAGTGGGAATTTGTTCAGAAAACCTGATGTACAATTAGACAAATATGTTCACATATCATGTTTCACTGAAGTCTGTGTGAGCCTACATGCTTGTCAATGGGTCCTGCTCCTAAATGCTTTTATGCCTGATTAATTGTCAATATCAGGCAGGAGCTTGCTCATTAGCTCCTCACAGAGCCCGTTTTAGATCGCAATGAGCTTCATTTTGAGATAATATGCTAACTGTTAATAAACTGAATTGAATATTTTTTCTTGTGTGAATAGATTCTGTTGAAAAAAATATGAAAATCTTCCAAGAGAACCAAGTAAATTCAGATTATTTGCTGTTACAGAATTTGTTGTTGTTTTATTTATGTACCCTTGATTAGATATAACCTTTGAGTTTGCTTTTATTTTGCATTTCATGTTTTCAATCTGTCTCATGTATCTCACAACTATACTAATGCAAGGAAACGAAGTTTATTTTAAGATTCATTGTATGCAGTTAGTAACAAATGTCTTAGGCAGCAATTTAGACATGCACATTTTAAACCATTAATAAAACTCTACAAAACAATTGGTTGAATTTTTTCCTATGAATTCACTAAAATTACTAAAAGATCCCATAGTACACCTATTTTATTAATATATGATGAAACCACTTGTGGAGTAGGGAAAATTACCCAAAAGTCACAGAAGGAGGTTTTGTTAGCAGGGATAGACAAATTAGCTCAACAAAGAGGATTCAGCAAAGGGTTATGCTCACAATTATTCCTAAATCATGATTTTCAGGTCATAACCCTTTATTTTGTTCTTCATCTATTTGCTTTGCATTAAGCCAGATTAACTAAATTTTATCAGTGAGAAAATTATTCTCTGAAGAGTTACAAGCTAAAATTTAGCTCAAATTTTCAAAACTACCTAAGCACCACTAAGAATGGCTATCTTGTTAAATTCATGCATTTACACTCTATATTAAAAACAGATTAGGTTTACTGAATCATCTACTTGTTATTACTATAATCTTACCCAAACTAGAGCAGGATAATCTGAACAAGCCTCTAAAGGAGAGAAAATAAAATGATAAGTTATAAAATTTCCCTCAAATTCCAGTTGTGAATATATTGATTAGGGAAGTAACATTAGAAATTATCACATGTATTTAAAGATGAAACATTTGAAATAATACTCTGTAATTAGTAATTGTCTCTCATCAAAAAATGGTAACAATCACTAATACAATGGAATGTTTCTCTGAGTCCTTAACCTATTGGAGATGCTAATGAAATATATGATAAAAAATAAAGGAAAATTCAATTATTCCAGGTATAGAAAGGAAAGATACATGGAATAGATAGTGCGGAAAGCACACTCCTGGTGACATTTAACAGACAGTAAAGATCTCACATATCAAATCACTCATTGGCATAAAGAATAAAAAACATACTTAGTGATTGGAATTTTACAATTGTCACAAACACCCAGGGAAGGAAATATTGGAATTTTCTTGTTAAAATTTATGAAGGAACAAAATCCATTATTGGAAAGGAAAGTATTGTTCTTGATAGATTATTTTGTACTCAAATTACTCACAGCCTGTATTTCCGTCTCTCTTTAAAAACAAATTCAAGAGACAAAGGTGTTTTTTTCTTACATTATCCTTGTGGTTGTTAGGTGCCATCGAGTTGGACTGATTCATAGAGACCCTGTGTATAATAGAACAAAACACTACACAACATTGTTCCATGCCTGGCACTATTGTCAGTGCTTCTCTGTTATTCATAGGGTTTTCAATGGTGGATTGTTTCAGGAGTGGATTGCCAGGTCCTTCTCCCTGGCTTGCAGCACCCAGTATTCCCAGGTGGTCCTCCATCCCAGAACTAACCAGACTGACCTTGCTTAGCTTCTGAGATCAGACAGGATCAGATGCCAGGGTACTATGGCTGCAGACTATATTATCATAGGTAGACAGGCATACAGGACTCCTGAGCAGCTCTTCTTTTCTAATAATCACATTGTTTTCAGCATGTAATGATTTAAATTTAGAGAGTTATGTGACTTAATTTTCACAAGTGACCAATGTGAGATCAGTGACACATTTATTTTTATTACATGGTAAGGTGAACATATGCTCATGCATTGGTTTGTGCCTGTTTCCCCGTGCATGCCATAACAAAGTTCTAATGAGTTTTATAAAAGTAAAATGAGCTGAAAATATAATCTAAAATATACTAGAAAAACAAGAGTTTCAGGAAACTTTGTAATAACATTTTCTCTTCAAATGGGATATAGTCTCTTCTCAAAAATAAGTTTGCTTTGATTTCTAAACTAATGAGATCCTTCCATCCACTCAAGAGATACTCTTAAAGTATACAGTGCTATGGTGGCAATTAGAGTTCAAGATATCTACTCACTTGTTCAACTATCACAACTTTTCTTCCAGAGCCCCAAGATTAGAAATTGTAGCAATTCCTGCTTTCTGAACATGTACTAGGGGTTTTCTTTGCTGTGCCCTTTCTTATGAATACCTATACTCTTTAGAATATCTGCTGTCCTTCTCAAACTGTGAAGACTATATACACCTACTTTCCTTTCTCCCTTTCAGTTTAATTATTTGAACGTTTTCTTTCCCATTCCTAGCACATGTGCTCCCTCCACACCAGTGCTCCTGGGACCTTTTAACTCTACCCTTATTGTTTCATTTACTTTGTTGAAATGATTCATTGGCTCGAACATCATCATGGAATCTTTGATATTGGACTGTATGTTCATTACTAATGAAGAGAACACACACACCGTGACAGAAAACTCTAAAAGCATATGAAAACCATTTAGTGGGAGAAAGATGAAATAAATAAATTTTAATAAGCTGCTATATGCAGCATTCTAGGTGTGGGTCCATGTGTGTGCGTATTTTGGTTTTGTGTAAGTTTACAAGGTTGTGTAATCATCACAATCCAGGTTTAGAATAACTCTCCATATAAAGATGCCTCTTCCCTTTGGCAGTTGGGCACTAACCTCATGTCCAGTGCCAGACCACAACAAATCTAGTCTATTTTCTATATTTATATTATACTTTTCCTGAACTTTTCATATGAATGTGAGAATATAACATTTAATTTTTTATGTGACTGTTCACTTATTATGCTGTTTTTGAGGTTTCTTTCTGACTTACCATTTAACAAAAACTTGTTCATTTTAACAGCTGAATAGTATGCCATTATTATGTGGACATCCCACATTTTGTCTGTCTAGTTACCAGATGAGAGACATGTATTGTTTCCTGTTTGGGCATATTGTTAATAATGTTGCTATAAGTGTAATTATTCCTCTACAAGTCTGTGTGTAAGTGTATTTTCTGTTCTTCTAGATAAGGAGGGATGAAATTGGTGTGCTATCTGCTTTGTTTATCTTATCTTTTTAAATAACTACAACCCTTAAGAAATGGATGAGAGACGGGCGCAGTGGTGCATGCCTATAATCCCAGAGGCTTGGGAGGCAGAGTCAGGAGGATCCCAAGTTCGAGACCAGAGGCAGTCTGCGTAACTTAGTGAGATCCTATCTCAAAAAAAAAAAAAAGTAAAAAACTAAAATAAGGGCTGAGGGTGCAGCTCAGTTGGTCCAGAACTTGCAGAGCATGCAAGCACGAGGCCCTGATTTCAACCCCCAGTACCAAAAAAAAAAAAAAAAAAAGAGGTGGATGAATCATTTCACATATGAGAGTTATTGTTTCTCTACCATTTTAACATTTGATGTTCTATTTAAAAATATTCCTAGGTGGTATGAACTAGTATATCATTGTTTTAAGTTTCCTTTTAATAATTTGTTGAATTTTCATTATGAATGTTGGATTATGGTCAATTTTTTTTTCAGTATCTACCAGACAATCATGAACTGAAGCATTATCTTCAAAGGTTAAAACAACTTAGAATATCAAATGTTCAATAAATTCACCATTTCTGTAATACTGAAAGCCCTTTGGTACACTTAAAATCACTACATATAAGTGACTATTTCTTCCCTAGTTAAGGCCACTTCTGGTTCATGGGAATATAGGACTTTTATTATTAACTCCAGGAGAGTTTTGTACAGTTTTAGAAATAGGCTGTTTGGTGGCTTAGTATATATTGATGAGTGGGAAGGGTTTCCTTTTTTAGATGTTTTAAATTGTGAGAAAACATACATAACATAAAATACATTTAAACCAATTTTAAGCAAATAATTCAGTGGTATTAGATACATTCACATATTATGCAAACATCACCATTTTCTATTTCCAGGATATTGTTATCATCCCAAGCAGAAGCTCTCTACCTGCAGAATATTAATTCCCCATTAACCTTTACTTCCCGCCCCTGGTAACCTCTGTTGTATTTTCTGTTCCTATTGAATGACCTATTCTAGTATGGCCTGCAGCCTTACCACACTGTGGCATCCAATCTTGTCAGCTCTAGGAAGCTAAGGAGGGTTGGACCTGGTTAGTACTTGGATGGGAGACCACCTAGAAAATCAGGTGCTATAGGCTTGGGAGAAGGACCTGGCAGCCCACTCCCAAAAAACAATCAGCCATTGAAACCCCTTTGAATAACAGAGAAGCACTGACAATAGTGTTTTGTCTATTGTATGTAGGGTTGCTATGAGTTGGACCCCAACTTGACAGCACCTAACAACAATAATAAATTCTAGTATAACATATTAGTGAAATCATATTACATTTTTCCTTTTGCATCTTGTGTCTCTCATGTGGCATTACAATTTCAAGGTTCATCGATGTTGTGGCACCTATCAAATGAATTTTATTCTTTTTTCATACTCAATAATATTCTATTGTGTATATATGTTGCATGTTTTGTAAACCATTTATCTGGTGATGGACATTTGGGTTGTTTCCACTTTTTGATTATTATGCATAATGCTATAAACAAACAAGATGTCCTCTCTATCTCTATCTCTATATCTCTCTTGTTTTCTCAGCACTGAGAGTTGAACCTAGGGCCCTGCACACGTTAGATGAGTGTTCTACCACTGAAATATAAATCCAGCCCCAATTTTATTTTTTATTTTGAGAAAGGATGTTGCCAAATTGCATAGATTGCCTCTGGCCCAAATCTGTGATCCTCCTGCCTCAGACTCCTGAGTTCCTGGGGTTATAAGTGTGTGCTATGGTGCTAGGTGAAAAATTTTTCTTGAGTCCCTGCTGTCAGATATTTTAAGTATATACCCAGCAGTGGACTATAGCTTGGATCTGGAATGTTCCCCCAAAGGCTCCTGTATCGAAGATGAAATGATTGTACCATTTTATATTTCTGCCAGCATTATACAAGAGGTCCAAATTTCTCCATATCAGTTTACTTATTTTTTTCCTGTGATACGCATCCCATCCTAATAAGTGTGAAATTATATCCAGTTGATGTTTTGATCTGCATTTTGCTAATGATTAACAATGTCAAGCATCTATTCAAGGGCTATTTTTCCATTTGTTTATAATTTTGGAAAAATGTCTATTGAAAGTCGTTGCCCATTGTTTGTTGGTTCTTTTTTATTCTTATAGAATTTTAGAGATCATTTATTAGACCATTATCAGACAATGACTTAAAATATTTTCTTCCATTCTATAGGTTGAGTTTTTATTGGCTTAATAGTATGTCCTTTTATGCAAAAGTTTTAATTTTATCAGGCCCAATTTCTTTTTCTGTTTGTTGTTTCTTCTTTTGGTGTCATGTCCAGGCAATCATTGCCAATTCCATGTCATGAAAAGTTGCTTATGTTTTTGTGTAAGAATTTTAGAGTTACCGCTTAAATCTAGGTCTTTGATTCATTTTGAGTTAAGTTTTGCATATGATGTAAAGGTCCAATATCATTCTACTGAATGTGGACATCCAGTTTTCCTAGCACTACTTTATGCAAAGAATGCTCTTTCTTTATTAAACGGTCTTGGCTACATAATTTAAACTAAACTGACCATCTGCTTAAGGCTTTACTTTTGGGTACTTTATTCCATTAGTGATCCATGAGTCTACAAACTTTTTGGCATAAGGGATTGATACCGTGTGTAGAGTGCTTGCCTCCTGGTCCAGCCCAGATGTTCTGACAGGTGGCACCACCATGCACAGAGATACTAAACACAATTCACTAGGGACCCTCGGGTGAGGGGCGGGGACTCCTTCGGCCCTCAGGAACACCGGTGGAGAAGGGAGAAAGGAAAATCCTTGAGTGCTTTTTCCTTGCAGGGACAAACACAGCTCTTTATTTCTCTGCCCTTATCAGGGTGGAGAGAAAACCTAAAGCCTACAGCTTTAAGTGCTAACAGCTCTTATACTTCCTCAAGGGCAGATGCTTCCGTGTTGGTGGCCTCTGTGGTCACTAGAAGAGAGTTCTTGCTTCATTGGTGGTCAGACAGAGAGAGAGTTCTTGTCTAGTCAGTGGACTACAACAGAGAAAGAGCTGTTTCCTTACCGACGGTCTGGGTGAGAGAAAGTTCTTTCCTTATGGAAGATGTGGGAAAGATAGAGGGAGGGAGGGAGAGAGAGAGGGAGAGAGAGAGAGAGAGAGAGAGAGAGAGAGAGAGAGAGAGAGAGATCTTTCCTTGCTGAGGGTCTGGGCAAGAGAGAGTGAGCTGTAGCACTGCAGCTCCTTATATAGCTCACCCACAGAATGGCCTGGGCCAATCAGCTTTGAGTCCAATTGGTACAATCAAATTACTTTCATTTTCCCTAGATTTCTGAATTACAAACCAGATCTTCAAAAGCCATTTTCCCAGTTTTGGGGTTTTTGCCAATTTCTCCCAATTTCTCCCTACAATCGTGAAAGGCAATTTTTCTATGGATTGAAAGTGGGAAGGGTGGCAGGGTTTTCAAGATGATTCAGTGCAGTTATTGTAGAAATACAGATCAATCTTTGCTTAATCATACCAGTACTGGTCTGTGGTCCGGGGATTGGGGACACTAGCATTATTCTCTGTTGTTAGGTTGTTGTTAGGTTCCACCAAAATGGGTCCAACTCCTAGTGACTCTATGTACAACAGAAGGAAACATTCTCCAACACTGTTCCATGCCCAGCACTATGTCAGTGCTTCTCCATTGTTCATAGGGTTTTTGATATCTGAATGTTTTGGGAGTGGGCTGCCACATTCTTCTTCCATTTTTGTGGTAATGGGGATCAAACCCAGGGCTTCAGAGAGTGCAGAGCAGCACTCTACCAATTGTGCATTCATCTATATGTCTGCCCTTATGCTAGTTAGTTATGATTATTGTAGGCTTGTGGTGCATTTTAAAATTGAGAAGTGTGATTCCTGCAACTTTGTCCTTTCCCAGGATTATTTGTGGCTATTTAAAGTTACTTGAGAGTCATGAATTTTTGGATGGATTTTTCTATTCCTGAAAAAAAATTCCTTGAGATTTTGATTGGGATTGTAATGAATTCGGTATGTCATTTCAGGTAGTTTTATTATTTTAATAATATGAAATCTTTTAATTCATGAGCACAAAGTGTCTTTTCATTTACTTCTTTCTAATCTATCAGCACTGTTTTATGGTTTTTCATGTGTAAGTTGCTTACTTGTCTAAATTTATTCCTAAGTATTTTATTCTTTTTTATTCTACTGTGGATAAAATTTATTTCTTAATCTCCTATTTGAATTGATCTTTTTTAGTGAATAAAACTATAAATGATTTTGTGTACTGCAACTTTGCTGAATTAATTTATTAAATTCCAGCAGTGTTTTGTGAAATCTTTAGTTTCTTACATATAAAGTCATGTTGCCAGGTGCAAGGGTATATGCTTAAAATCCCCATAACTCAGGAGGAGGAAGCAAGAGGATCTTGAGCTGAAGGCCAGAGGCAGCCTGCATAACTTAGTGAGACTCTAATTCAAAATAAAAAGATAAAAAAGGGGGAAGAGTTGGCATAGCCTAGTGATATAACAATTGCAAAGTATTTGTGAGTCCCTGGGTTCAACTTCCCCCTTAAAAAAATCATGTTGTTTATTTACAAGATAATCTTAGTTCTTCCTTTTCAATTTGTTTTTCTTTTTTTTTTCTCTTATCTATTGCTGTGCTTAGAACTTCCTGTACTATATTGAGTTGACGTGTTGATAACAGGCATCCTTGAATTATGTCTAATCTTGGGGAGAAGTTTCTTACTTTTAATCTTTGAATATGATGTTATATGTAGTTTTTTTTTATGCCAGGACTACAGAATGTTGAGGAAATTTCCTTCTATTCCTACTTCATTGAATGTTTTTATTAAGAAAGGATGTTGCATTTTGTCAATTTTTTTCTACATCAGTTGAAATTATCCAACCTTTTTTCCCTTTTTCCATTAATTCTTTTTCTAGTTCCTTATGGCCTAAGGTTATGTTATTAATTTAAGAAATTTTTTTCTTTTATAATGTATTCATTCACAGATATCAACTTCCCTCTATCACTGCTTTTCCTGTATCCTATAAGGTTTGGAATGTTGTATTTTCATTTGCCTCAAAGTATTTTAAAATTTCCCTTATTCTTCTTTAACCAATATGTTAATTTCCATGTATTTGTGAATTTTCCAGCTTTCTTTTCTTTTATATATATATATATTTCTGGCTCCATTTTATTTTCTATGATCAGAAAACACATTCTGTATGATTTCAATCTTGAACTTTTCAAGTTTGTTTGTAGCCAAACTTATGGTCTATGCTGCTGCTGCTAGGTGCCATCGAGTCTGTATCCGACTCATAGCGGCCCTCATATGGTTTTCAATGGCTGACTGTTTCCGAATTGCCTTGGGAGTGGATTGCCAGGTCCTTCTCCCAGTTTTGTGGTGCAAGGAATTGAACTCGGGACCTCAGAGACTGCAGTGCAGTGCTCTACCAACTGGGCTAAATCCCAGCCCTTATGGTCTATAGTGGAGAATATTCAATGTGCACTTGAGAAGAGCATGTCTTCTGCTGTTATTGAGTGGAATAATCTGTATGTATCCATTCCTTTCAATTGATTTATGGCAATATTCAAGCCCTCCAGAGCCGGATGACCTTCTATTTCCTTGCTCTGGACATTATTGAAGTTTCTAACTTTTAAGGTTCAATTGTCTATTTTTCCTTGAAAATCTGTTGATGTTCTAGCATAGGTAATGTCACTCTGATATTTGCTGCATATATGTTTATAATTATCACATCCTCTTGGTAAATTGATGTTTTTATCAATATAAGATACCCTTAATTTTCTTCTTAAGGTTTGTAAGTTTTGAAGTGCAATCTATTTAGTCTGGTATTAGTGAAGCTACTTAGTTCTCTTTTTGCTGCTGTTTATGTGGCATACCTTTCTACATTCTTTCACTTTCAAATTATTTGAATCTCAAATCTAAAGTGAGTTCTTGAAGACAGTACATAGTAGGATCATATCTTTATCTGTTCTAAACTATGATTTTCATTGGACAATAATTCATTTGAATTAAAGGTAAGTATTGATAAGGACAGGAAAGTGGTTTTTCTATTTGTTTTCTGTGTGTTTTATAACACTTTTGTGCCTCATTTCTCCCATAATAGCCTTCTTGTGCGCTTTGTGGATT
Organism: Pedetes capensis; assembly: GCA_007922755.1. Classification (NCBI taxonomy): domain Eukaryota; kingdom Metazoa; phylum Chordata; class Mammalia; order Rodentia; family Pedetidae; genus Pedetes; species Pedetes capensis. The sequence continues at coordinate 4,620 of VMDO01016277.1, read as the reverse complement.
TTTGTAGTGATATATTTGAGTCTCTTTTCCTCTCATTTTGTGTATATTCTACAGATGCTTTCTTTGTAATTACCATGATGATTGCATATAGCATCCTAAAGTCATAACTAACCTGAATTAATATGAACTTAACTTCAGTTGCATACATAAACTTTTCTCCTATAAACTTTTATCCTCCTATGTTACATATGCCACAAATTCCATATTTATACATCAAGTACATAACATAGATTTTAAATTCTTTTTATACTTTTGAATTTTAAATTCTGTATGAAATGAAAAGTAGAATTCAAACCAAAATTATAATAATAGTGTTTTTTGTATTTGTCCATGTACTGATTTTTATAGGAGAAACTTATGTCTTCATACAGGTTTATGTTACTGTCTAATGTCTTTTCAGTTCAACTTGAAGGATTTTCTTTGGTCTTTTTTTGTAGGGCATGTCTAGTTATAATGAATTCTCTGATTTTTATTTACCCGGAAATGTTGTTTTCCCCCTCATATGTGAAGGACAATTTTGCCAAATATAGAATTATAAATTGACAGGTATTTTTCTTTCAGCATTTTTAATATACTGTCCTGACCTGCTGCTTTTCTGCATGGAGGTTTCTGATGAGAGATTACCTGGTTACTACATTGAGAAACTTTTATAAATATCAAGTCACTTCTCTATTGCTGCTTTTAAAAGTCTGTAATTGCTTTTGGTTTTCAACTGTTTGATTACAATGTGTCTCTGTCTTAGTCACTGGGTATATATAATTTGGAACTTGTTGGGCTTATTTGATTTGTATATTCATGTCTTTATTCATATTTGAAAAGTATTTTGCCATAACTTATTTTTCTTTCTCTTTTTCTGGTATTTCATAATATGTGTAGAGGTTTGATTGATGATGTCCCACAATTTTCCCAAATTGTGTTCACTTTTGTTCATTGCTTTTTTTTCTTTTCTGCTTTTTTGACACAAAAATTTCCATTGTCATATCTTCAAGTTCAGTAATTCTCTTGAAAATCTGTTATTGATTTTCATTTTGAGAAAATTTCATTTTGGTTATCATAATTTTCCAGGTCCAAAAAGTTTATGTTGTTCTTTTTTATAATTTCATTTTGATGTTATTTTCCTTTTGATCATATATCATATTCTAAATTTATTTGAGTTCTTTGCCTGTGTTTTCTCTTACCTTTTGAGCAAACAAGTTGGTTGTTCTAAAATTTCAGTCTAGTAAGTAAGTATGTGGACTTCCTTAGGTAAAGACTGTATCCATTATTTTATTCACATATGAACCAATTTCCTATTTCCTTGTATGTTTTATAATTTTTGTTGTTGTTGACAATTGGCATTTGATTTTTACAATGCAGTAACTCTAGAAATCATATTTTCTCCATTTACTCTTTCTTTTTCTTATTATTGAAGGCTTTTATAGACCATTTGCTTTGACACTTTCCACAGAAATCCTATTCCTTGGCATGTATAATCTCTATTCCTGTACCTTTAGCCTACATTCAGGTAATACTTTGTCAGAGACTTCCTTAAGTGCTAGGAGCTAAAATAGACAAAAAGCTCTAAAACAAACAAGAAGACACCCTCCTCTCAGTCTTTACCTATTGCCTTTGTTCTGGTATGCACGTTTATGTATTATCGAAGCCCTAGGGTTTATCTAAGCTTACTGTGGCTGGGGTTTAGCTCATTTGTTAGAGTGCTACTCCACACTCTCTAAGGACCCAGGTTCAATCCCTAGCACCACAAAAATGGGAGAAGGAGGTGGCAATCTATTTCTGAAGCAATCCTGAAACAATCAGCCATTGACAACCCTACGAGTGTTGCTATGAGTTGGACCTGACTTGAGGGCACCTAACAACAACATGCTTGCTGTAAGCCTAGATATAAGCTGAGGTGAAAGATCAAGGTATTCTAAGAACATGTGAGATGTGTCTTGCTAGTTCATGCTCATGGTTTTCTACATTCTCTGTTTCTGTCTAATTTTCCCTGTTTTCCTCTTAGAGTTAGATGGTCTATGGTATGTGTCACCCACATGTCTGTCAGCTTGTCATGGTGTGGGGGTTATGCCACCAGTATTGCAGATACCAGCAGGACCACCTATGGTGGACTGGTTTCAATTGACTTTCCAGACTAACACAGAGAAGGGAGAATGACTTGGCAGCCCACTTCTGAAACAATTGGCCATTGAAAACCCTGTGAATAGCAGAGAAGCACTGTCAAATATAGTGCCAGAATATGAGGCCCCTAGAGTAGAAGATATTCAAGAAACCAATGGGAAAGAGTTGCCTCCTAAAAGTAGAGTCGACCTTAATGACGGGAATGGAGTAAAGCCCCTGGGACCTCCTTTTGCTGATGTGGCATGACTCAAAATGAGAAGCAACACAGTGGCTGCAGCAAGGGGCTCAAACATAAAAAGATCATGTGCATGGCACAGTGTTGAGTCATGTTTCATTCTGCTGTATTTAGGGCATCTATGAGTTGGATCTGACTTGAGGGTACCCAACAACAATATTGTGTGTCTCACTTAGAAGCTCTTGCTCAGGTGAATTTGCTGTCCCCATATATTTTTAGAAGCAATGCAGCACTCATTGTTTTTCTTGCCTGTGTTTTGACACATGTGATAAGCAAGTCAGTCCTCCAGGTACGCATCTGCACAGGTTAGGATAAACAATTTCAGTAACTTTCAAGTGAGGTCTGCTCTACTTCCCCTACTTTGAAGTGGGGAATTTGTGACTAAACTGCCACTGCTCAATATCTACACCATCGTGTGCCATTAAGGGCTTTGGGAAATGGACAGTAACATGCCACCAAACTTTCTCACCATTTCAAAAATGGTTTATTCTTGATAGAGCATTTGCCTGATTGCTGTAAATCTCAACTTCTTCCTGGAGTACTTATATAATAAGTTGATTCACACAGTGTCTGGGTTTTGTTTGTTTTTGTTTTACATGTTTGTGCTTGAGGAATACTATCTTCCTATTTTGCCGCTTTGCTGCCATTCCTCTACAGAGGTGCCAATTCTTCACATGGCTACAAACCATTTATGGAAAATGGAGCTGGCAGCCCACACCAGAAACAATCCTGAAACAATCAGCCATTGAAAACTATAAATAGCAGGGAATCCCTGACATAATGCCAGGCATGGCACAGTTTTGGGGAGTGTTTCATTCTGTTGCACATCTGGTTGTTATGAATCAGACTCAACTAGATGACACCTAACAACAACAACCAGCCATTTACTTATTCACTTGATATTTCATGAGAGCCCACCACATCCACAAATGAGTGCACCATTTCATCACCACTTCCTTTTCCTCTTCATTGTGATTGTTTGTTCTCAGTGATTACTGAATACCGTTTACAGGTCATCATTTTCTAAATTCCAGAAACTATGTTAAAGCACACACAACAGATTCATTAGTCTGCCCTTCAAGAGCACAAATAGAGTAGATAGTTCTTAGAACTAAAGATGAAAGTTTTCTTTTTCTGTATCTATTGTATTTTTCCCAGCCTGGTACATTTCCTTACCTCCATATACCTATAAATCATGATCTTCCCTTGAGCAGCATGATATTTCCTGTAGGTGTACTAGACACATTATGCATGGCATAATTCTGTAGTTTTTGTCTTTCCTTTTGGGATACATATCTTGAGATTTAAATATATAAAGCATCCCAAGTTGGAAAAGTCAGGTCATAAATTTTTGTTCCTTAAGGTAAGTTGTTAGTTATCATCTGGTCGGGTCCAACTCAGAGTGACCCTATGTACAACAGAACGAAACCCTTCTTGACACTGTGCCATGCCTGGCACTATGTCAGTGCTTCTCTGCTATTAATAGGGTTTTCAATGGCTGATTGTTTCATGAGTGGGCTCCCAGGTCCTTCTTCCAAGCTTTCAGCACCCGGTATTCCTAGGCAGCCTCCCATCCAAGGACTAACCTGGCCTGATTCTGCTTAGCTTCTGAGATTTGAGGAGTTTGGATGCAAGAGTGGTATGGCTGTAGGCTTTGAAGTAAGAAAAAAATTAAATGAAATAACTCTAGCCCAGTACCTGAGAGTAGCATAAATTTAATGTTTGTTTCTCATAGAAAAATTTTCTGTCATAAACCCCTTAAAAAATTACAAGCTTATTTATTTTTACTATGGGATGGTGAGGTACACACTTTCTCTGCTCTTTTTAGGAGTAGAAAAAACTTTTAGAATTTTTAAATTTTTATTTATTAATTTTAAAAATATTATTATGTTATTGTTGTACTGAGGGGCTAAGCGCAGGGACTGACACATACTTAGCAAGTTCTCTACACTGGTTTACACCCACAGCCATCTTTTCAGTTTTGCATCCTGAGACAGGGTCTCATTGAGATAGTAGGCTGCCTCTGGCCTCAAATTTGTAATCCCTTGGCTCTGCATCCCAAATAAATGTGTGCCACTGTTGTTGTTGTTGTTAGGTGCCGTCGAGTCAAATCCAACTCATAGCGACCCTGTGTACAGCAGATCGGAACACTTAACGATTCTGTGCCAGGCAAATGATCTTATTTATGTTTAAGCCCATTGTTGCAGACACTGTGTCAATCCATCTGGTGGAGGGTTTTCCTCTTTTGCGTTGACCTGCCACTCTTCCAA
>VMDO01016276.1:0-28004 GCA_007922755.1 Pedetes capensis | reverse complement strand
ATTCAAATCTCTGATTTGGGGAATTGGAGCCTGAACTACTTGGGACAGGGAGAACCCCGGGGAGGACCCCACAGGCCCCACTGCTTCTCAAACAATACAATAGACACAGAATATTTCATGGAACCATCTCTTTGGTCACCCAGGATATTGTGGGGCAATCCGCCATTTTCTCCCAAATTGGCAAAATCTCTATAGACATTTAAGACAGACTGCTCCTGCAGATTGTGTGAAAACACTGCCATCCTGAGTTCTGGAGGGAGCACTGCTTCCTGCAGTATCAACTTCACCCAGTGGAACTGGGTGCCCACAGTGCAGATTCCACCTGCAAGAACATACAAGGGTTTTATTTTTTTTATTTTTTATTTTTCCTTTTCTTTTCTTTTCTTTTTCTTTTTGTATGGGGATTTGAATCCAGGGTCTTGCGCCTGCTGGCTTTGTAGGTGCTGGACCACCACGCTGCGCCCCCAGCCCATATTTTTTTACTTTTTGAGACAGGGTCTCGCTGGGTTGCACAGGCTGCCTGTGATCTTGGGCTTGCGATCCTCCTGCCTCCGCCCCCCCAAGCCACTGGGATTGCAGGTGTATACCACCACACCTGACTACAAGCGATTTTATACGTGGGTGGGAGCCTGTATGCGTGAGGTTTTTTATTTTCTTTTTTATTTCTATTTTCTTCCCTTCTTGTTTTACTCTCTTCCCTCTTTCTATTCTCCTTCTCTTTTTCTTATGCTATATATGTGTCCTTGTATTAATTATTTTACCATCAGAGCCCCCACACATCTGTCAGTTTGCCACACGGTGGGGGCTTGTGTGTTGCGGTAAGGCTGAGAGCTCTGCCACTGTAACCTCGGACATAAGCAAGGTTACCCATGGTGTGCCACTGTACCCAGTAAAAATTTTTATTTTATGCAGAAGACCTCATATGCAGCTATCTAATATATTTTAACCAAAATATTCTGTAATTTCCCTCTTTTTTCTTAATTTCCCAAGTTTCAATATTTATTTGGAAAAGTTAAAAGGGCATTTCCTATGGGAAGATCTTTTTGTTCCATCAATGAATTAATTGTTGTTGTTGTTAGGTGCCATAGAGTCAATTGGTGTCTGACTCATAGCAACCCTAGGTACAGCAGGTGAAACACTATTGATGTTTCTCTGCTATTCATAGGTTTTCAATGGCCAATTGCTTTTTGGGAGTGGGTTGTTGGCTCTTCTCCCAAGCCAACAGTGCCTGTTGTTCCCAGGCAGTCTCCCATCCAAGTACTAACCAGACCCTGCTTAGCTTCTGAGAGCTGACGGGATTGGATACTACAGTGGTAAGCCTGCAGACAAAATGAATTAATTATGTCTCACAAAAAGCATAAAATTGGCATATGCTCCAGGCATAGTTGAATAATCTCAAAATAGAATAGTCAGTAAATTTTCACATTGTGAAATTTCAGGGACTTTATTCAGTCCTAATGCCTAAATATTAGTTGTTTTAAAAATGTATCAAAACTAGTCATTTTTATAGCAACATATTTCTTTCTTGTAGGTATATCTTAGCTACTGTTCTGCACTCTCTGAGAACCCAGGTTTGATCCCCAGCACCAAAAAAATGGGAGAAGGAGTTGACAATCCACTCCCAAAGCAATCCTGAAGCAATCAGTCACTGAAAATCCTTCGAGGGTTTCAATAAGTTAGACACCAACTCAATGGCACCTAACAACACAACAAATACATAAAATATAATATTGAATATTGCTACTTTATCACTTCACTTACTGGCCATACAGTAAAAGTGGGGATGGTTAGAAAAGATTAAGAATAAAAATTTCCTTCAATGAGATTCCTAAGTTCTTTTATCTATTATTTTCAATGAAAATGGTAACAATATGCTTCCTAAAATTTGAGCTTCCCTCCTATTAATTCCATCTACTGAAAATATTTATAACTTTTTTGTCATACTTTTCTAATTCATGTCTGGTAATATCATATAATATTTTATATTTATTTTAAGTGTGTGTATAGATGGATTTATTTTAAGCATAGATAGATGGATAAGTGTTAAATATTGAATATCAAATTTAAACCTAACTGTTCTATGTAAAATGTTTGTTTCATCTTACCTAAGGAGAGCTGGGTATTATTTGTTATCCATTAGCATTGTCACCAGGCGTAAATTAAAGAATGATGCAGCACTCAGGAGGCTCTGGTAGGAGGATCGTGAGGTATTCCAGGCCAGTGAGTTACATAGAAAGATCATGTCTCAAAATAATAATAATAATAATAATAATAATAATAATAATAATAATAATGGAGAGCTGCAGAGGTCCCAGGAGACTTTATATTATTGGAATATGTAATGCTTCATCTCATAAAACTCCAAAGTTCTACTAGAACTCTACCTTGATTCTTCAGCTAGTGATTACATTTCTGGCTATCTCAGTGGCAGAAAAGAGTATAATTATATTTGTATGAATTCTGCATTACAAATGTAACTGAAATCTCTATTTTTGTTAATTCACTTACCATTAAGCCCCTAGTTGAATGTTGTAGGAAGAAACTATAGTTGCTGGATTTGTTGTTGATAAGTAGACTATAATGTCACTTAGCTGGCTTAAAGGATTATAGTTATTATTGGTAGGTGCCTTTGAGTGGAGTCGGTATCTGACTCATAGTGACCCTCCTTACAACAGACGAAACACTATTATCAGTGCTTCTCTCCTGTTCATAGGGTTTTCAATGGTGGATTGATTTTTGGGAGTGGTTTGCCAGGTTCTTCTCCCAAGGATCATAGTAGCACCCAGTAAATGGGTGTGTGTGTGCATATATGTGCATAGGTGTGTGTGTCAAGAGTCTTCTTTCTTATTCACATGCCAAATGTAAATTTCTCTTGGGATAGTGGAATCTTTTCTAGACATCAATACTGCTGGCTGGGCATCATGGCACATGGCTGTTATCGCAGAGAGCTGGGAGGCAGAGAGAGACAGAAGCATTGAGAATTTGAGGCCTGAGGTATCCTGAGCAATTTATCAAGAATTTGTCTCAAAATAAAATTAAAAAAAAAATGAATTGGGAGTGCTGTTCAGTGCCCTGGGTTCAAATCTTCAATACCAAAAAAAAAAAAAAAAAAACAAGAAAAAGAAAAAGGAAAAAGTCATTATTGCCAATGCTCAATCATTGGTAGTTAAAATTTACTGTATATTCTCCAATCTAATCCAAAACCTTTCAACAGTTTTAGAAGGCTTGAAGATCAGATGCAAATTAGAATCATGTGCAGACTGGATTACTGCCATTCGAATCCGCATCTGATTTTGTAGCCCTCTAAAACTATTGGAAGTGTATGGGTTAGATTGGAGAATATACAGTAAATAGGACTTTAACTGAAGGAGACATGCATTACCTGTTCTTGTGGCAGGGAGGATTGGACATGGGGTAAATCAAATACAGAATACTTGGTTTTGATTCTGGGTTGGGGGCAGGGTGGAAAGTTTCACATAAACTTGCCGTACTGTAATTCCAGGGTTTTTTTTTTTTTTTCAGAGTTTTTGTTACACTTCTGTAGCACTCTCACCTATCACTAACCTTTATTATACTCAAACCACACACACACACACACACACACACACACACACACACACACACACTCATTACCTGAAAGCTTGTGTGTCTTTTCAGTACAGGGAAGTACTATAATGCCGCATGTCCCAATTCTTAAACTTGAGAATCATTTTGGATCCCAGATCCTTATTTTCTCCCTCATTCCTATGTCTGTCCTTCAAGGAATTTGAGTTTTCAGTGTGGAGGAGCTGGAATGAACTTGAGATGCCATTATTACAACATCTTCTTGAATATATAAAGACAGTGAGTCTCCTGTCTAATTGTAGTGGGTGTGTTTTTATGAATGTGGAGAGAGTTTTGATTTTATCTTATAGTTTGTGGCATCTACTCTTGAGTTTCAAGCAGAATTTTGACATTATGCACCAACATCCGTGAAAGGTTTTCCTCTTAACTTTCATAATAAATGTTTTCACACTGAGGATATATTTTTTCATTCATAGTCTATACTTTAGAGATTGAGTACAATGCCTGTGCGCGCCAATATGTGGGATCTAGATGCATGGATTGTAAAACAGTTTTCCTTCCAAAGTATTCTTTATATGAGCTGTAGCTTTGTAGATTTGGTTCTGGCTGGGAACAATAGCAGAGGTAAGATAATTCGGCCTTTGCAGCCAGTGGGGAATGCTGCCGCAGTCTGGGTCTTCCCATTAGGAAGAACATGAAACCCACCTGGGAATCTTGGGAAAGTCTGACCAACACTCTCACTCTGCTCTGTTTTGTTCTTTTCCTCTCACTGCCAAACCTCTGTGAACTCCAAGGGACATTCAATCTTTCCATTTTTCCCACCTGTAATGAAATATACAAGTGTAAGACTCCCATTAAGAATTCAAGTACAATTACTGGTTCACCATTAAGTTTAAGCCAGTGGAGAATGCTGTTAAACAACTTCAACAGAGCTTGTCACTGAGCCACAAATCTGGAAGCAATTTTTTTTGTCTCATAAATGCCATTCCATAGATATGCTATTGGATGTTGTCAAATGTAAATTATCAAAGGAAACAAGGCAATGGCATGTGCTTGACAATGATCGTTCCATGGGCTCATTTTATACCCATGCGTCAAGAGAGACTTCTGTAGCCATGATTATCTGGCTGGTATCTGTCTATGATTTTCCAGGCTGCACAGCACAGGTACACTCTTGAGGGTACAATGCCACACAATCCTTCGAGTATAGTTGTAATTGCATTGCTCTTTATGTTTTTAAGGAATTTCAGAGATCACAAATGCAACCAGAGAGGCCAGATTTATGTCCATATACACTTTTGAAAGCATAAATCATCAAGAAGGGTTTCATAAGAATCATTTTTTGAAGACATCCATTTCTTTCTGTCATTAATGATATACATAACAGTTTAATGTAATGCTACCTTTAATTATCACAGCCCTTTCTCTTAAATATCAAATTTCCCTCTTTAAACTGTCCTGCATTCTCTTTAGAGTCTCATCTGTCACTGTAAATGCCATCACTTTATCCCTCCTTTAGACTCAGTGGCAGGCCCACTCTTACCCTGAGCTTCATCTCTTTTTCCATCCTTTATTGTACTACAAAGATCCCTTTTTCATAGTTTACAGCTGTATCCGCTTTCTACACGTGGCAAATGATTGCCTCGGTAAAGGTATTTTCTGTTTCAATCTTGCATTTTCCCAAGGGAGAATAAAAGGGACAAGCTTTCTGGAGTTGGTTTCACTGAGAAAATTGTTTAGAATTGCCTCATTCCTCAGCAGATTAACGAATGCATACAATCCCAGCTTAAGTGCTATTGTACAGCACAATTTGTCCATTATACTTTGTCCTTTCCATTTAGAAAACCCCTCACCAATTAAAGTAATACAGCCTTCCAATACCTGCTCCCAATTAAGCCAGAGCTGTATTACCTGCCCCGATGCAGCTGGTCACAGATTCCTACCACTTACCCGCATTCATTAGGCCTGTTCATTATCAAGGGGATAGTGGCAGGAATTCAAGCCTCTGCCTCCCTTTTAGGGCTCACCAAAATTATCAGCTTTCCACCCAAGGCCCCCAAAAGGACAGGATTAAGTAGAAGGAGAGGGGATTCATACAGTAGCAAACTCCCATTGTTTCTGCTGAACAACAGTCCTATCTCAACACATCAAAAGGATGGAGCGCAGGTACAAAAGAACACTCATCTTCATTCAGGGATCACTGTCCCCTCCCTTTTTAGCCCCACAATGCCCCCAGCTTTGTTCCCCTGTCTTGCTGCCCCCCTCCTTGGAGTCCTTTCTCTGAGACCAGAGTGAGAGCCAGAAAGGAAGGCTCTAAAAGTGACCAAGAATGACACGCTGTGAGCTGTGTCATTTAAGTCCAGGGCTTCCCAGTGTCAGGCCAGGCTCCATTTTTGAGAAGTGTTTTTCTATCCAAGGCTTGGAACGCCCCGGAGAAAGGAGCGGGTGTGGATGGGCAGAAGGTGCCAGGAACTGTGAATTAGTTACGAATGTGGCAGGACGGTGTCCATAGGTTTCCCAAGATAAATTTCAGTGTACTGAGAGCAATACATAAAAGCATTCAACCAGATTTTGGTCTTTTAAATTTTCATTTTGAAGAAGGAAGGGTGGGGATAGTTCTTCAGGAACTTGTAACCACTGATGATTTCTCTTGATGATTTTTCTCCAATGACTCTTGCTCAGAAAAGAACAAAGGTAGGGTGCATAACACAGATGGAAAAAGATGACAAACTAAAAAAGGGAAATATATCAAAGAGACCTAGTGAGAAAATTCTAGGGCAGAAACAAACAAATAAACAAAATCAAAAACAAGATTAACTGCCAGGAGTAGGAATTGCAATGTTCAGGTACAGAGAAAATTGGCAGGAAAAAAAAAACAAATCATGAGGACTTCACAAGAAGTGCTTCCTAGACCGTGAAGAGCCAGAGTTTGAGAACGATCTCAGCCACTGGTGACCGTTGAGGGCAGGAGAGGTTCAGCTGAGGCTTGAGGAGAATCCAGAGCAATTTCCACCCACCTCCTCTGCAGTGAAGAGACTGAGATTTTGCTCTACAATATCTTTTTCAAAATACTTAACTAAGAGATGGAATTGATATATGTTCCTGAGTTCCTAAGTAACCACCTTTTAGTCAGTAACATTTTAAAAGGGTCTCCAATGACCTTGTGCCTATAATGGGCAGGGCCGGGGAAAAATCTGGACCATGAAGAAACTTTAGACCTTCTCCACAGAGCCGAGAGATATATGCTGGGTGGATAATCACTGGAAATCTGTTCCAAGCAACTTTGCTATGTCCTTATTGTATGTATACAAATCTTATCAATGAGCAGCGCCATATGCATATCCAAGGTTTTTTTTTTTTTTTTTTCCTTAAGGAGAGCGTGGTTGTATATTAGTGTTTTCCTCTCAATTAACTTCCAGGCAATTTTCCCAGCTAAATGCATAACATCTTTGGCAAGAAGCCAAACAAAACCTTAAGACCCAACACTAAATTCTGCACTTATACAGGCAGCTTAGATTTTCATGCAGTGATCTGGAAGCAGGCCAGCAACTCCCACTATAACCCAGCAGTGGGAAAACTATATACTTTTTTTTTTTTATCAAGAAACTCTACTTTAGATTTCCAAGACCACTTGAAAATTGTACTATTTTAATGTGCCTTTTAGACAAAATAAAAGAAAGATTTAACCTGCTATTAAATTAACCCAATTAGCCATTTATTCCATGTAACCTTACAGTTTGGATGCTGTTAAATCAAAATAAACTGGCAATGAATAAATTTTTTAGTGAATTATGGAAATTACAAGATGCATTCCAGACAATAAGTTTTTACATCGTTTTGCTTACCCTGTTCATTTGACAAGATTATCAGAATTCTTACTTTTAAAAAAATTTTCCTTTTTTATTTTTTTGCATATGAAATGTAATTACCCAGGATACAATTGAAGCTGAAGGGCCTGGGGAGAAGTGGCTAGGGAATTAACAAGTAAAGGAAAGTTAATCAAATAGAAATTTACACAACAGCCATTCCTTTGCCATCAATACCTCAAACTTTGTTTTTTGGTATGCTTTTATTTGCACATTCCATTCAACACGTGTTCATCCAGTAACGTAGCACTTTTCAAAGTACTAACTGCACTGGAGCAGCTTTGGATCTCAATCTAACTTTGTGGATGTTAAATTGAGAGCTGAAATCTAGGAGTTAGTGTTCATATCCATGGGGATCTGAAGTTGAGGTAAAAAACACTTTTGAGAATTTGTATAGTGCCTCCTTTGGCATTAGAAATTTTTTGGAAAACAACATTTTGATGATTTAAGAGGCAGTGAACCGGAAATACACGGATTAAGTTTCTCCCAAAATACTCTGAGGGTTAAAAATTAAGGGGGAAATACTTGGCCAGAATGCTTTCGCCCAACCAAAAATATTTGCAAGACAAGCCAAGACTGTTTGCCAAGCTCAAAAGACTGCCAACTCTTTAATATTAACCATTATTATTATTATTATTATTATTCCTTAATTTTTTTTGTTTGATCAATCTGGAGTTTCTAACACATCTGGAATGGTTTCAGAGAACAAGAGTTCACATCAAAGTGATTTTGCAATTTCAAAATCAATTCATAAATCCTCCAACGAACATTATGGATTTGTCCACATGAATTTGAGAGCCAGGCTTGGTCCTATGGTCACCCAGTTGCACCAACGGCAAGGTGCCCCAATCAGTCCAGCAGGTCAGGCCCTTCCAAAGGCAGGAAGACACTAAGTAGAGGACATGTGGAAAGGCAAAGTCTCTACTTATGCCATGGCCCATGGCACCAAAGGACAGACAGACAGCACCAAGGGAGGGCTTCATGTAAAAACTAGCAGAAAAATGATCCTACAGAGCACATCAGGTAAACAGGAGACCTTAACCCCAAAGGAATTGTTCACGATTACTTTTTGATTTTCAACAACTTACAAGAACAGACCTGGTGGCTACCTCTGCCAGTCTGGCCCTTTGTAAGTTTTAGCTGCAACTCAGAACTCTTGCTGCACAAAATAATGACAAAATAGCATGATAACATGAGAGTAAAATGAACTGTCTCTACCATTTTCTCCCCTGTCCTTTCCTGTATTTATTGTCTGTGCCTTCACATCACAGCTGGACACAGGCAGATTCAGTGCTGCATGTACCGCCTAGACTTGAGGAACCAGAGTGAGCCTGTATTCTGAAGCCAAGGGCACCAGAGGTAAAGTGTAAATAAAAGAGAAACACAGAAAGAAAATGAATAGACAGAAAAATGAACAAAGGAAAGGAAAGGAAGGGAAAAAGGAAGGAGGAAAGCAGGGAGACAGGGAAGTAGGGAGAAAGGGAGGAAGGAAAGAGGAAAGGGAGGGAGGGAGAAGGAAGGTTCTTAGCTCATCTATAGGATTAAGGGAAAGGAATGTATAGGCAATTTAATAAATGCTATACATTTTGTTGTTGTTGCTAGGTGCCTTCGAGTAGGTGTCTGACTCATAGAGCTTCTATGTACAACAGGTGAAACACTACTGTCAGTGCTTCTCTACTACTCATAGGGTTTTCAATGGCTGATTTTTTGGGGGAGTGGGTTGTTGGGTTCCTCTCCCAAGCCTATAGCACCTGGTGTTCCCAGGTGGTCTCCCATCCAAGTACTAACCACGTCTGAACTTGCTTAGCTTCCGAGGTCTGACGGGATCAGATGCCACAGTGGTACAACTGCAGGCTACATTTTGTTGCACATACATTATTTGCTTTTGATTTATTTCACCACTGAACTACCATTTTTCAAACAAGTCAATCATAATTGCAATATGGCATGATGGTGGTGGTAATTTGGTAGTTGGATAGCTCAGCATTTAGAAACTTTGAAACTTTAAGATGGAATTGACAGTTTGATGTGGAAAAATATTTTTAAAGATCTCCCTTTAAATATTTCAGAAGAGCCACAGGAGTCATTTGGCATTTAAAGACACAGCAATAGCAGTTAACTAGATGACTATGGAGAACTGATAATTAAGAAACAAAATGTATTCCAAATTTTACTGCCAAAACATCACAAATCTCCACAGATCTCTGGATAAATTTATAAAATTATTGTTCTGTATGGTGTATTTTATGTAATGGTCCTTGTGGGACCATCACAGGGTTGCTACAACAGAAGATTGGACACTATTGATAGAAAAGTAAATTAATTTTTTTGTTTGAAATTCTTAAAAAAGTAGAAGACAGGTGATTTTATTAATGGATGAATGTCTTCAGTGTGATTAATGCATCACATAACAATGCAGAAATCATTTTAAATCATTTTCTTTTCTTTCTCCTAACTAGAAAAAAACATTCTAAGGGCAGTCTTGAAGATTGGGCATGATTCATACTACATCTTATTACTCCTCTGAATTTGGGTCTATTTATGTGACAATTAGCATAATTTGACTTAAAAACTTCTATTATTTTGTGAGAGTTATTTCACTATTTCTCACCACAAGTAGCAGCAGGCTCTTAGGAAGAATTTTCTGCTGGGAAGGAGTAGTTTTTGCTTATATTTATACATAACTTCACTTTCACATGTACAATCCAAAATTGCAGGGAGTCAGGCTAAGGAAATAAACTCTATTCATACAAGATTCTTGTAAGAATTTTGTAAAATATCTTTGTATTAAAATACAAAAAGAAGATAATTTGCTTTAAGGAGCACTTTGATTTAAAATGCATTTTTAAAGACCCACACCAAGCTTCACTTGGCATTGCAACTGGGCCTGCTTGCCTGGTGACAGACGAGCTGTCCTTGGGAGCCCAACGTGCCAATTTCTACCTAGCATGGTGTGTGTATTAAAATTACGTGGGGCAGAGCACTGTAGCATGCATGTCTTTGTCCGGGCTGTGAATTGATAGAAATCAGCGACTATCTTTATTAGGAATAAAAGCGATGTACAAAACCAAAATAAATAAATACACAAATGAAATCTGGAATTTCTCAAGTTTAGAATTAGTACCAGAATCCCAGGTGGGCGGACTATGTGAGTCAGAAAGCTCAGATCAGTATTTCTGACAGAGGTAAATGAAGGGTGACATATAGCTCCAAAATCCAGCCACAATCAGCAATGAGAGAGGAGGAGTCAGGTCAACTTGAATCAGATTCCAAAATCAGGGTCAAGAGGCCCATGAAGGGGTAAGCCAGGAAGTCCACAGTGGGCAGTACTTGAGGATGGCAGACAGCCCATGATGGGCTCCAGCTTCTGGGGCTTCTTAGAGAGGGCTCCAGATAAAAGGCAGCCTGGAAACCGGAGTGGGGGTGGGTTCAGCCGGAGACTGTGCCCTCATCCGTCCAGGGCCACACCTGGCAGCCAGGCCTGGACCCTGAAGGGAGGAAAAACATTCCCATGAAGAGTTAGTAAATGGCATAGCTCTAGAGACATAGACCACTTTACCCAGGTGTTTGTTTATTCGGAAACTAGTCACTCTTACAAGGCTATTAACTACAAGGAAAATGCTACTCACTCCTTCCTTCTATACAATATCCTTCTGTACAATAATTACTTCTGACAAATGAAAATTTCTTTGAACTGGGAAGATAAGAAATTGTAAAATATTCATTGTTTCAAGACCCCATCCTCCTGTCTTTGCACTGAAATTTTATTGATTCATATCTCAGTGTCCAAACATAATTTTCTCTCTTTCAACCAAGTTCAAAGCAGAGGAGATGTTATCTCATCGGTTTTCATACTTTCCATATGATTCACCATCTGGCTCTCCCCTATCTCTGCAGCTTAGTTTTACACTGTACTCCATAGTGCTCCACCTACCACACACCACAGCCACACCTGTCGCTCCTTCCAGGAGCCCAGGGGGATGTCCCTGGTTGTCTCTGCACATGCTCTTCCCTCAGCCTGGGAACCTTTCTCTCTCATTATGTGATCAATATTTACTGCAAAGTTCACTACAGGTTGAACCTGTCCTGGAAATTATCAGAGAAATGAGGTGAGCTATGGAGGTATCTGTGACTAATGCCACCCAAACCCTGTCCATCAACCTCAGCTTGATATTTCTATGGCAATCCTTCTATCCTTCTCCATTTTGAATATGTCACACCTCTGTAAGTGCCACCACTCTGTGTGTGTGTGTGTGTGTGTGTGTGTGTGAGTGTGTATAGCAGCATTTCACTGGAGTTTTTATAATAATTGATTATCTACATGTCTCCCCACTAGGGAATAAACTGTACCTATCATTCCTTCTGTATTTTCTTGGCCCTGGGCTTTGTATATTGTAATTAGTCATTTGCAGTAGCTCTTTGTTAATGGCAGGTTGATGAGTGGGCAGATGTATGTCAGGATATATGCAGTTGAATATCATATATTCTTTATCTCTTGAATTTGTAGTGTGTCTTCCATTACTGTTCAAGAGAATAACTGCATTACCTCTTCCTGCCCGCCACCTGGAATTAATGACTTTTTAAATTAAGCAGTACTTCTCTATTAAACAATAAATACAATAATTCCTCCTGTATTTTGTCATATAATTCCTTACTGTAGACCTAACCAGCAATGTAATAGTTTTCTGTTACGGCACTAAACTTTTACATGGAATATTGCTGTGCCAATTCAACAACTAAGTATTAGTTTAGGAATCAACAAAGGTGGAAGTGTCAAAAGAGGGTCTGCATTGGGGTTTGACTTTTTTTATGTGTTTAAAAGAAAAATATTTCTACAAAAGGCCAATCAAGAGTTTATGTGGAAGGATGTCTTCATCATTAATTTTCATAATGAATGTTATCAATTCCCTCTGATTGTATAAAATCTGTATCAATGATCGATTTACATATCTTCAACTTTCTTCTAGAGATTTTTCAAGACGAGTACATGACTATCTTTACACATTGAAAATTTATACATAGTTGATATTCATATTTTAGTAGATCTTATGTAGAAAATGAAAGTTTGCTCTATCATGTTTTGACAATTTAAAAAATTCATGTCTCCATCCAAAAAATCCTTGATACAGTAGACTGATTCTGGCACAGGTATCATAATTCAGAAATGTGTAAAAAAATGCTCAGAGAAAGGCATAGCTAATATCACCGTCCTAACACATTAGCTATAGATAGGATATTGCCGAGCTCAGTATAGCAGACCCTATACTATAATTATATTACACACATTTTAAATTATCATTATAATTTAAGTCTGCAGTTTTGTTTGGGGCTTACATTTTCCATATTTGTTCTCACATGTGAATCATTTAAATTGTTGAAGTAGAATCTGTTTAGCTGTTTTGAGTTATATGAATGAAAGAAAAAATACTTTTTCTACAAAGCAAATTAAGATGTTTGGAGATTCAAGCAAGATTGTCTGAATTTATAAGCATAAAAGTTTTGGAGTAAATATGACCTTAAAAATATTGCAGAATTTCCTTCAAAGGCAATTTAAAATTACAAATGAATTAACTCCTCAATATCAGTGTAATGAAATTATCAGTTTATTCAGTGATCTTAATTTTATTATACAAAGAATATTGAAGTTGAAATAAAAATAATAAGTTATTAAGCAATTCAAGACTTATTCAGTTATTATACTGTTTTGGGCTATGTAAATATATGATTTTTTTGTAATATTTCAATATAACAATCAAAGGTACAAATTAAATAATCTCAGCACTTAACAACAACAACAACAAATCACTGTTCCATTTATATCTGAAGTAGAATTCCATAAAGATGCAAAAGTCAGAATTTACTAAACATCAACGAGTAGTAGGGTTTTTAATTGGAATCTTGGATACCATTAGTTCTTTATGCTCTGCATTTATGTATTTATACTTTTTAAGGAAACTCGGAAAGAATTCCAAACAAAAATAGAAAATGTACAGGATAAAATTTTAAGGAATGGACACTTCTATTATCCTCTCTTCAAATGACTTAAAATATCACCTTTGTGAAGATAAAAAAAAAAAATCTCTTGGTCATATCTACCCTCACCTTAGTACAAGTTTTTAATTTCATAATGTAAAAATTCTCATGGTATAGCTGTTCCCCTTAAACGTTTACCTCTTGAAGTCAGCAGAGAGACATAATGATCGGTTTGAACTTTTACTCTTGATGATATAAGTATTTCTGATCGTAATAAAACTCCACATGTTAAATTTGGCTGTCCTGACATTTATAAAACAACAGCCACGACAAAAGGGCACTCCGTGTAAATCCCTGCGGACTCCAAGCAGCAGCTGAGTTGTACAGGTCCGCTTGGTGTTCAGCACTCCTTTGTCTGACCTAGCCCAAGTCCAGCAGAAATGGCTAAAAATAACTCCTCCGAGTTACAGGATGACCCGGGGATGCAGCTGTGGCTTACACTGGGAAGACCATAGAGGAAAGAGAAGCCAACGCAGGTGGCCGACGCAGGTCTCCACAGTTGGCATCCCACGCTCACTGCTTCATTTTTTCCTTTGTGTTGGGTGGAGACTTCGTTAAATGTCTAGTGGCCAACAGGACACATTTCTGGTTCCCAAACAAACCAAATGCAAGCAGCCCACAAGAGTTTGCATTATTGCTGATAAGGAAGAATTTATGGTCTGTCTTGACAGCATAAATATTAATGCCTGTTCAGAGATCTAACCCAAACATGAGCAGATTTAGCCGGTTCCATAGACTGTTATTTGGAAAGACTTTATACATTGCATATCATAGCAGACATTCTAAAAAGACCCACAGAAGGCAATTAATTTGTATTTAAAATAAAATTTGGACAGATTAATATTAGTAGATTAATATTGCACAGATAGTAAATTTCCCTAGCTGACTGTAATATTGTGTTACACCCTCATATAGAAATCATATAGTCTGTTAACCTTTTAGTTTACTTGCTTCATTTTGAAATGTACTTTAGTACCAATGCAAGTGTTTCTCTCCTTTATCTCTCCCCCCCACTCTCTGTACATGTGTGTTGCATTTCAATAAAATAACCTTTAAACTCCTCCAGAGACTTTATTATTTAAATGAATTTGACTGTGCAAACTTTTGTAAAATAAAGAACAGCTTGAAAATATTGTTAACTCTTAATTTGCTGTATAAATTATTTCCTAAGGCTAAGCTTCAAAATTTATCCTCTCAATTTTCAATTTTTACTTAAGTTTAAGTGATGTCAGTAAAAAAATATCTTGGAACTATATTATTTATGGGCCATATCACTAATATTTCCATTGCTATTTAATCATTAAAAGGTGAGGAAGAAGAAATTTTAATTATCTAATGTTTTCATCATAATTTTTGTAATCCCTTCACACTTTCTTATGAACCATCTTTCCTTGGTGAGACAAGAGTTGGCAACATTCTTAATTTGGTTAATTGTTTCACCACATTTTCATGATACTTCAGCCATTATTTTGTATCTGTATAGAATGTGATAGTTGTCACATCTTCTGTCAGTGAAAACTTTGCTTGTGTAATGGCTGTCATGACAATGTATTAAATGTAGTCAACAGGGAGAATAATCAGCAAATTTAATACTGTGGATATCACTTATGAACTAAGTAATTTGTGGTTAAAGAGACCTGATAGCTTATTTTTTTTTTCTCTAGTGCTTGTTGAAGTGCGGTGCAATGGGAGTTTCTATGATTGTGGAGAGGATTTTACCTGCATTTGGCCAATATAGCACCCACTACTAACCACATAAAGATTGGTCTGTGTAACTGAGAATCTGAATTTCAAATATTCTTCAATTTTAATCACTCTCTATTTAAGTTTAAATACCACCTGGTTCAGAGCCCTTCCATACACATTTGAGACCTGATTCCATCCCTGACTGTGTGGTTTGGGGAGAATTATTCTCCCTGAGCCTTCCTCCTTCTACCTGTGAAATGTGAATAAATAGTATTGTACCTCATAGGATTCTTAAGAAGATTCAATAAGATGCCAAAGTTTAAAGTAGTGCATGGTACAGTTAACACACTCAATAAATCTTAGGTCTTGCTGTCATACATATTGTTATTTTGCATTTCACAGCAGTTAACCTAGCTTAGCTCTGATTTTCATAAATTGGCAAATAATGTAATAATAGAATAGAATATGCTGTTGTTGCTAGGCACCATCGAGTCAGGTTGTACTCATAATGACCCTAAGAATAACAGGACAAAATACTACTGACATTGCTGTGCCTGGCACGTCAGTGCTTCTCTGCTATTCATAGGGTTTTCAATAGCTGATTGCTTTGGGATTGTTTTGAGAGTGGGCTGCCATGTCCTTCTCCTATTTTTGCCATGCTGGGCATTGAACCCAAGGCCTCAGAGAGCACAGAGCAGCACTCTACTAACTGAACTGAACCCTAGCCCACATAGAATATAATCGTAACTAAGCCAACCAGTGTGCTTGGATTAAGCCTTTGGTTGTAGTATAAGTAAATATGGAGTTCTAGATGTTTCTCTAACAAAGGGATGTGAGTGACAGTCCAGTCAACCTTTTTTTTTAGGTGGAATAAAAATCTAGGATTATTTTAAGAGATTTGTGGGTCTGCCTTAAAAATTCATTTAGAGAATGAGTTGGGTTAATTCTAGATGTCCACTTATGCAGACAAATCCATAAAATATAAAAATACATTTTGTATATATTCATAAAATGTACTTGTTTTTAGGTGACATCCAGTTGTGTCCAACTCACAGCGATTCTTATAGGGTTTTAAATGGCTGACTGTTTCTGGATTGTCTCTGGAGTTGATTGCCATGTCCTTCTCCCATTTTTGCAGTGCTCGGAATTGAACTCAGGATCTCAAAGACTGCAGAGCTGTGCTCTACTGACTGAGGTAAATCCCAGCCCTAAAATATACTATTTTGTATTAGATGTGTATCTAATAATACTCGAGCTATTGAAATGGAAATGATATAGCATTTAGGTTAATTTTTATATTTATACTAATGGGAACTAAAATAGTAATATTAACAAATCTATATTTTTCTTTTCTCCATGAATAGGGTAGGTGTATCTAATAAACATCTCCCACAGTCAAAATTAAGATTGGGCTTACAGTGGTTGAGGTAGCTTCTGCACATGAAGCAAACAGGGAGGGAGAACAAAAGTTCATAAAACCATGCAAATTGTCTTCCATCTTCTATTGTCCTCTGAGGGTTACGATGTTAAATTATTTCAAAGTAGAATTATGAGAAATAAGAAATTGCATAAAATAAATGCCTCATGGAAAGACTCATCTGGAGTTGAGATGAGAATATTTTCAAGCACGAAAGCAAGAATCTGTTCGTGGTGTGTTGAAAACGGAACAGGCTTCAGCCTGCTAGGTGTTGCCTCAGTCAGGCTGGTCTATGACAAAATGCTTTCGAGAAGTGGGTTGTGTGAATTTACCCCTTCTAAAATGATTTTTTTTCATACTGAATTTAGGTTGTTTGAAAGTGAGTATCAAAAAAAGCAATGTCAAGGGAGGCAAATATCAGCTACCATCATCAGCAAAGATTTGCTGAGTTCTGAATAGCTAGATATATTCAGTTGTGAGGCTTTCAAAGCAGGTGGAAGATGGAATTATTTTTCCTTTAAAGCTGATATTCTTAAACTTGATCAGTGGAAGCCAGGGCGTCCTGTCCAGGCAGCCTTGAAATTGGATGCAAACTTTGGTGTGTGAGTGGGTACACGGGCACTTTTACATGGGTGCACACCAAGAATAATGTAAGTTGTGGGAGTACCAATTTTTTTTTGTTTGATCCTCAAAATATTCCATGACTGAGGAAATGTTAGCCATTAATACACTTGTTGTTAGGTGCCGTCGAGTCGGTATCCGACTCATAGCGACTCTCTGTACAACAGGGGAAACACTATTGTCAGTGCTTCTCTGCTGTTCATAGGGTTTTCAATGGCAGATTGATTTTTGGGAGGGGGTTGCTGGATCCCTCTCCCAATTAATACACTTAGATCACATCTAAATGGAAAGTGATAAAAATCCAAGTACTAACCTGATTTTCACTGAGCTGCTACTGTACTGATTAGTGATTGCAGGTATAAAGTCTGGGGCTTCTTATGAATCCAGTGTACAGTCTAGTATAGCCAAGGGTAGGGATTCTTATGCAGTATGATCAGCAATTACTGGTATCAAATCTGGCTTGTGTCCTACAAGATTAATGATAACTCACTTATATCCATTAGCATCTTTCAGATAATTGGAGGGATCCTAACTTTGCCCTAAAGCTTAGGACTATAAGTTACAGTTGTTTCTCCTTTCCCTTCTTTTTGCTTTTTTGAACTGTACTCATATAACACCTAAAAAAATTGAACAATGTGCCCACCAGCACATAAGTAGACATGCAAAATCTTTTAAGTTCAAAATTTTCAAAGAATTAATTTCTGGCACGTTGTAGATATTGTAATTTAAAGATAAAAACCACTGTTCCACTCCTTAAAATGTATCCAATGAAGTTAAATGCCATAAGGATTTTATTTCAACCACCATCGTCATGATGTTCTTTAGCAGTCAGTTTTATACTGTTCTTTTTTCTCCTTGGATTTGATTTCTATTCGAATCCCCACAAAGAAGTTGATCCTAATGTAATACATTTTTATGCTTGGAAGTCTTTTATTGATCATTGAATCTTACTGCTCTGCATTGGAAAGAGTATATAAATTGAAATTCCAAAAATAATATTCTATGACCCTCATGATCTATGTTTATAATGTTCCTCTGGGTGGAGTTACCATTATGACGATATTTAGCACACAGCTGATGAAAAATGAAAACCGATGGCATGATCAGGGAGCCTGGTGGGGAGCTGAGGTAGGTGAATTCCCTGTCCTGTTTCAGGTGCTCTGTTGTGCTATTGGTAGGATTTCTTCCTTGAAGGAAAAGAAAAAATCATTTAAAGAATTGTTACTCTTCTGTCTTTGCCTGAATTTGTTGTTGTTGTTGTTGTTAGGTGCCGTCGAGTCGAGTCCGCCTGAAAGCGAAATGGTGGAATGGCAGTCCTGCCACTGACCTCTGTGTAATTCTTCCGAAGCCAAATGCTCAATTTCAGTGTCCATCCAGTTTCATCCTCTGTCTCCCAATCTAAACTATCACTGTTTCTATCTATTCAATGTGAGTTCTAAACCTCTCATGGAGCCTTCCCTTTACTCTGGGAGAGAAGGCGCGTGTTATCTGTCTGCCATCTTGATTTTTCCTCCCTGCCTGAATTTAGAGCATCTGAATTATAGGCCAAAATACCCATTTCTATCATCACAGTCTCTTCTTAGTAGAAAACTGTACAAAGGAGAGAGAATTCCAAGGAGCTGTCACTAGGAACATTTTGAGCATTCTCTTCCTTCATACAGAAGCATAGTAGGAAATACTATGGGAAGGGGTTCATCGTAAGTGTGTTTTATTTTGTAGTGAGAGAAGATTGGTTGCAACGAGAGTTCACAATTCTAAGAGAAAATCCAGGATGGATTAGAGAACTATTTAATTTAAAGAAGACTTTAATATCCAGTGACAAGCTGAATTCCACGGACCTACGCTGCCCTGTGCCCATGACCCCTTGCAATGTGTTTCTCTTCTGCTCTTCCCATGGAATGTCCGCTGGCTTTTTCACTTATGTGGACAGGGGAAAGTCATGAAACTGATCTTTTGCAAGTTTGGGTGGCTAGGCTTCCAGGAGCCTTGCAGCTTTTTCTTGGACACTCACATTTCAACACACTGTGCAGAAGCCCTGTGTTGCTGCAGGATGATGAGCTGCTATGTGGCGAAGAGCCAGCGCTTCTCACCCAACAGCTGGCATGAACTTGTGCCCATGTGAATGAGGCCATGCTGGACCTAGAGCGGAGCTGACACAACAGCTGGATCCTGGGAAAACCAGCAAAGGCAGAGCTCAGATGGCCCACCATGGAGTCATGAGGACTCAGGACTCTTTGTTGTTTTAAGTCACTAAGATTTGGGATAGGTGTTATACATCTACACATATTGATAAATGTATGAACTTCAAAGATGTTATGAATTATTCAAAGAATTATGAATTAATAGTTCCCCTCCAGGAGATAAATGGAGTTGCTTTATGTTCACACAGAGTAAAAAGTACCTCACACTTTTGGTTGACAAGAACTAAGTCTTAGCAAAGACGATGTACATAAAAGCATATTTTTAAAACATTCTGACATAAATTAATACAAATGTCTAATGCTAGAACCTGAACACAAGAAAACACACATACACCCCTCCTATAGAATCAATTAGAAATCAATTAGATTCCATTTAAAATATTAAAGTCAGCCTGAATTTTCATGAGCATGAAAAGATCAGAATCTCTCTCATAATATGCACCCAGGAATAACACAGGGAATAATCAAGTGAGTTATTTTATTGTGTGAATAGTATTGACCACTTCTAACAAAAATGTCATTGATTTGGGAATTTGGGAGGCAACCGCAACATCTGTAATAAAGCATTATTTTTCCATCACATCCAGGCGACATCATAAAGTCTTTCTTTTAGTCTAAACCACAATACTTGTAGAAGTCTAAAAAGCTTCATGTAGTATATTCAAAAGCCAAAATAAAAACCAAATGATTTGGGAGAAATATGAGCTTATTTGCAAACACAATAGTTAAAGTTAGTTTGTTCATTTTATGTCTAAGTCAATTCTCAATTGCTTTAAATTTCAAAATTTTTCTTGTGGAAACTCTGGGATAAGGGATATAAACCCCTAAAATAAACTCATCACGCCACAGTCAATATGCCTGATGCCTGTGGTAGAGAGGACCTCAAAACTAGGTCTGTCCTTTGACAGACTGTTTTCTTCAAAAAAGGAGACCAAACAAGATATTATAAGTCCATAAATGTGGATAATTGACAGGATAGGATGTGAAAATTAATAAGGTCAGGAAGCACTCAAAAGGAAAATATTGGAAGTCTTTGAGTGCAGGTACTTTTGACACTCCAACTGAAGAGGGGCAAAGAAAGTCATAATTAAACAGCAGATAGCAATCAGTATACTGAGGATTCAAACTTAAATATCCTGATTTTCAATGAAATGTGCTTTTGTCTACAGGTACACAACTGCTTGTGGGAAACTATTGAGACTAGATGTCTGGGGATCAGAATGTTTCAGATTTGTGCACTAACTGCACATGTTATATACTTCCTAGCATCCCCCTAGATCTGGATAATAAATCATAAACAAATACATTAGCACTTCTGCAGGGAAGTGAGTGGAGATTCATAGTAAACAGCCGAAGTACAAATTGAAATGATTTTTTTTAAAAAAAGAAAATTATCAGTTCAAGGTGAGTTTCTGCAGCTTCATGGGTTTACAGAGAAAATATACAAAAATAAAACAAGCACTTTTCGTTTAGAGTTTAAAATTCCCGACAGGGAATTCAAGACCCTACCCATTTCTCATTCAGAACTTTGTTTTTACCCCTAGCCATGTTGCTGTTGCTGTTGTTAGGTGCCATGGAGTTGTGTGCAGCTCAAAACGACCCTCGTAGGGTTTTCAATGGCTGTTTTGGAATTGCCGCAGGAGTGGATTGCCACATCCTTCTCCCATTTTTGAGATGCTGAGAGTCCAACTTGGGACCTCAGAGACTGCAGAGCAGTGCTCTACCAACTGAGTTAAAGCCTACCTTTATCCCTAGCCATGGTTTGATCTTTTATCATAGTGTTTCTGGAATGTAGTCCAGGGTAGAGTAGCTCCTTTTTTAAAAAATTGCTTAGTCTTTGCCCTTTTTCTACTATCTTTTCCCCCCATGTTTTATATTAACGGCTGTCAAAGGTGGCTTAAGTGTTCTGTTCTGCCACATGCACATTGATGGTTTCAATAGAGAGACAGGTGAGCCATTGTTCAGAGCTGCCCTAGATATCAGCCTTCATGCACTAAGTGAGGAATATTGACTGGCAGATTCAGATGGGCTTCTGATCACCAAGGCTGTGACCATCAAATGCAGGAGGCAGCATAGAAGTACCAACATCTGTCTGAAGCATGCAGGGATTAAATGATATCACAATTTCATGTGACTCAGGGGTGCATAAGTGTATGAAAACCTGATTTATCAGATGTAAGGAAAGTTTAATTAATTATTTTTTTAAAAATAGGAACACTGAAGGAAGCCATGGCAATATGTGATGATATTGTGCACATATAGACATTTTGGGGGACACTAGATGTGAAATGGAGATCTATGAAGTGGGAGAACACTACTTCTCTAAAACTTCAGGCTTTTAAAAATGTCAGCTAATTTATTCAAATATTTTTGAGAGAGGTTTTAAAATTTTTGTTGAAAAATTGATTCCAAAAAATAACCTATACTTTCAAAAATTCCTTTTATGCTTTTTCTAAATTCCCAGTAACTTGTCAATTCATTTTATTTCTATTTTATTTTATTTTATTTTTGTTTTATTTTTTGTGGTGCTTGGGGGTTGAACCCAGAGCCTTGCACATATTTTGCAGGTGATCTACTCCTGAGCTGTGCTCTCAGTCCATTAATAAAATTAATTAATTAATTAATTAATTAATTAATTTTATTTTGTGGAGTAGGGGATTAAACCCAGGGCCTCAGTTCATGTTAAGCAAGCACTCTATCAACTGAGCTAAACCCCCAGGCCCCTTATTTTTTATTTTAAGTCAGTCTCACTAAGTTACACAACTTGCCTCTGGCCTTAAACTTGTAATCCTCCTGCCTCCACCTTCCAAATCCCTGGGACCACAGGTGTACCACTGCACCTGGCTTTTCATTTAATTTCTGTTGGTTCCTGTGGGAGAAATTACATGTTCACTGATCTGCTTTATTCTCTTCTCTTTCCAGGCACATGGCAGATTACATAGCTTTACTCTTCATTCCCTCAAAGTAGAGCATGATTATGTAACAAGCTTTCATCAATTTTATACACACATATACGTATGTATACATATATGTATACATTGTTGTTGTTGTTAGGTGCCTACGAGTGGAGTCCGACTCATAGCGACCCCGTGTACAGCAGATTGAAACACTTGTTGTTGTTGTTGTTAGGTGCCGACGAGTGGAGTCCGACTCATAGCGACCCCATGTACAGCAGATTGAAACACTTGTTGATTCTGTGCCAGGCAAACAATCTTATTTATGTTTAAGCCCATTGTTGCAGACACTGTGTCAATCCATCTGGTGGAGGGTTTATATATATGTGTATATATCAGACATATTATGTGTCACCTCTGGATGAAATATTAGAAAGGCAGAGCAGATTACTCTGTTCATATGTCAACGTCATCTGATAGTGGGGCTCCCATCAGTCTGGGTCCCTGAGTTACTGCATGGAGCAGAGCACTTTTCTTTTTCCCATTCTAATGCCAATCAGTGTTGGACTCAGAAATGAAAAATAAGCTTGTTCCTCTAAGCTATTAAAATTTGTCAGGTTGTAGGGTATCTCAGCATAATATAGACCATCTGGTTGGAATAATATTTTTTTGAATGAGTGGCCTGTTATCTGTGCAACTCTCTGAATCTAGACTTTCTCTGGTAAGTTTTGAAGTCTTTTTAAGGCACATTCTAAATGCCAGAGCTGAATAGACTGCCTTGATCATGTAAAAATACAAAATATTGATATAACCCCTTCAAATGTTCTGATAAACTACAGCCCAACAACATTCATTGTGTTCTTTTAAAATACTGGAATATGGCCACATTTACATAGTAGTGTTCTATTCATAGATCTCCAGACATGGAGAGTTTATGGCATGCATTTTCAATCCAATTTTAAAAATCAATTGTAGCAGTTAATCAAGAGTCATGGTGATCTGTCCAAAGCAAAGGGCAATTCTGAATGGGCATGTGAGGTGAAGGGTTACGGGAGAAAAGCAAACTGCTATGAATTTAGAAGGAAGCATATTAATATTATGGAAGAAAAAAATCAGCATATCTAAAATATAAAAATAACCCAAATCTCCACATTTCATTCTACAAATCTCAGTTTAATCTATATATGATAAAATATTCAAGAGCTTAGAAGAATTAAATATTGTAGTAAGTGAAAGATATTTCAGCAAAAGCCTTTACAGTTTCTCTTTCTCTCCTGTATGTATGTGGCACAGGGTTCAGAGCTGGGACACCCAGAGTACAACACAATGTGTTCATGGCCCATGTGTGAACTTGAAGTCTGATATCTGTAATACTCCTTCATCCTGGAACTTTATGGACCTCAATCTTTGCTTTTCAAAATTAATCTTTTGAGATCAGAATCAGGTATCATGTATGGTCTGGATAGAAAATAAAGTTAGAATACTGGAAACTAAAAATAGAACTGCCATATGGTCCAGTAATCCCATTTCTGGGTACAAATCCAAACGAATTGAAATCAGTATGTCACAGATATCTTCACTCCCATGTTTATTTCAGCATTATTCACAATAGCCAAGATATGGAATCAACCTAAGTGTCCATTAATGTATGATTAGATAAAGAAAATGTGGCATATGGAATATATATGCAATGGAATACTATACGGCCTTAAAAAGGAAAGAAATTCTATGATTCATGACTACATGAATGGAACTGGAGGATATAATGTTAAATAAAATAAACCAGGTACTGAAAGGTAGATACTGTGTAAAATTACTTATATGAGAAATCTAAAATTGTTAAACTCACAGAAACATAGTGTAGAGATTGTTACCAGAGGCTGGGGTAGGTGAGGATTGGAGAAAGGTATCCTTGATCCAAATGTACAAAGTTCAGGTTAGACTACAAGCATAGTTTTAGTAATCTCTTGCCCTGCATTGTGACCACAGATAAAGATAGTGTATGATGGATTTCAAAATTGATAATAGAAAATATCTTCAACATTTGTCATCACAAAAAATGAGACTATGGTCTTTGATATGTTAATTAGCTTGACTGACCCTACAATGTATACATAGATCAGAATATCCTATTATACTTCATAAATACACACAATTATTATTTATCAAATGTAATTTGCATTAGGGCTTATGTGGTGTGTTTGTTTGCATGTGCGTGTGCATGTGTGTAGCAAGAATAGTAAATATTTTTACATTGCCTTAAACTGAGTTCAGTTTTTATGAAATTCAGTTCTTGCCTTGCATGGCAGTCTAAAATGAACTTGTTAGAAAAATGGCCTTAATATGTGTAATAAGGCAACTAAATTGTGAAAGGTCATATTTATATGTACTCATGTTTTGATTTATCGCAGAAAAGGAGCTGAATCAATGGGAAAAGATCAATTATTAAGTCATTATTTAATAATATAAATTTGATAATCAGTTCATCATCACCTTTGAAAAAATGAAACAAAATCCAAATAGTTTGTGTAACTCTAATTTATTTTAAAATGTAATTATGAGCATGCTATATTTTTCAATCTGTAAAATGGGTATAATACATTCCTTCTAGGAGGTGGGTGAGGACCAAATAAAATAAAATGTGTGAATCCATTTTGCAATGAGAAATCAACTTACAAGTGTAAGATATGGTTTTAATTATCTATTTTCCTTGGCGACAATTCTAATGTAATTCAATATATGCTCTGCGCCAATCTGTACTTTTATGTAAGGAATGTATGTCTTCACACTAACCACAGACACATTCACTTTTTGTACTTGTCAAAGTTGTAAGTACTAGACAAGCCCAGTTAGCTCCATTCTGGCTAAACTGAGTTTATCAAACTGAGGTTAGTAAATATGAAAATGAGATCACTTCATTCCAAATCCTGAACTTGATCATTTTCAAGAAAATATAATTCTCAGTCAAGAACACATACCACATTTGAATTTTCCATGCATTTATTTGAGTCACTTGCACATAAAGAAATATAATTTTAATTACATTTGTAATAATTATATTTACAAATTTAGAACTCTTCAGTTACTCAGGTGGTCATTGTTTATAAATTGCTGCACACAAGTATTCAATTATGTGAGCAGATGTGATTCTGTGAAATTTTTAAACATGGTTGACATTTTCTCTAAGTACTTGACAATATTTGTATGAATGCTTCACTTTTGTATTATGTAAGTTGACTCATCAATCCACATACATAAATCCAGCCACAGTTTGCATATTGGAAAGCATTACAAAAGATGTCTAATTACTAGGATTCACCTGTGTATATTACTTAAAATCTATATCCTTAAAGTACTTTGGTGTTTATCAAAATTCCAGTTGGCTGCTCACATCATATCTGAGATGCTAAAGCTACCTCATATGCATCAGAGACAAGTCTGCTCCTTGACAAGTCTTCTTTTGTTTGTTTATTTGCCTACTACAGTAGTTGTGTCCTTGAAGTTCATTTCGCTGTTTCCTTACATCTTATCTCCCCCTGCTGGCTGTGCAACATGGAGCGTGTCTAGGTAGAGTAAAAACTAATTTGCAAAGGTTGGAGACCTTGCAGAAGGGCGACTAATAAAAATGAATATGCTGTGTATATATGTTTATAAAACTCCATGTGCACGCTTGTTCACACACATAATGAAACCAGATTGGTAAATTAATCTATGTTTTAGATTATAATTTTAAGGGAATCTTTTATAAACAAAATTGTATTTAGAAGAGTAATATCACAGTTTTAACATGAAAGACACTCGGGGTGTGTCCCACTGTCATGTGTACTAGAATAATGAAGTTCACTGAAGTCATAGTTCCTGTTATAGGATCTCATACACAATTCCCTCAATGGCTTACCAGATGTATGAAGGAGACATATG
Organism: Pedetes capensis; assembly: GCA_007922755.1. Classification (NCBI taxonomy): domain Eukaryota; kingdom Metazoa; phylum Chordata; class Mammalia; order Rodentia; family Pedetidae; genus Pedetes; species Pedetes capensis. The sequence goes on along the minus strand of VMDO01016276.1, from coordinate 1,801 downwards.
TTCATAGTTCTGTACATCAACACAAATATTAGTAGGCAAAAACTATTATTAATCTAGCAATAAGCTGATTCAGTTTATATAAGCTTTATTGATTTATCACAGCATAATGAATTATACCAGACTTGGGTGATTTCCCACCCTTTCTGAATTAGACTGGTCCTCCAACCAGGACATCTAATCTGTAATGCTAAAATACTTGCTAACTCAAACATATATGGAACCACAGGATACATCATTTTCAGAAGTGTGTCTACATGGTCTGCAATTTACATCAAATTGCTGTGTTTTGGTTAGATGGCACCTTAGCTTCTGAGCAACTCTTTCAATAGTTGTTTCTTTAATTATTATTTAATTTTGTGGTTATTACTGGTTTTCACTTAAAGAGGGTACTACTGACAAATTCAATTAAATGAAAATAAAGAACTTAATGGTCCATGCTAATGCTTCATTTCATACATAATATTTTATCATTTTCTGTGCAAATTTGTAATGAGTGCTTGGTTTGTATTAATAAATGCTTACATTTGGGCCATATAAAGTACAGTAATTAAAATACTTTGCTACTAATATTTATTTATAGGTGCTCTAAAAACAATTAACCCATTCATTCCAATTACTTTTACTAAAGTAACTTCCAAGAATACTGCTATTTGGCACCAAAAATATTATTCTAATGCTACTTTTAATAAAATACCCTGGGTGCTACTTTACTACATTTTAATAGAGCATGTCTTACATCTGCAGCTTTCTGCAACACAGATTTCATAGAATAATGGCAAACAAAAATTTAAACAAAACTACCACTTTTTTGAATTATGAACAAAGGACACATGTTCTAGATCTCATTTCCAAATATTTTAACTGAGAAATGTGACTGTTTATTATATTGAAATGAGCGAAAGTTGGTTGCCTTTTGCTCTTTAAAGTAAATGTTGGTCGATGGTATTTTTTCTTCTAACCTAGAACAGAAATCATCTGTAGACAATTTACGTTCCTTTTCATACTAAAAGAAGATATTCTTTCTCCCCAAATGAGAAAACCTTATTTACAAACACATTGTAGAATATGTGTTACTCATAACTCAACTTTTAAATAAGGGAGCTCAAAATTAAATATATTTCATATAAAATTTATAGGCAAAGCATAACAGAGATAACTTTATTTTCTATTTCATAAAGTTAGAATTAGTAAATTTGTGTTGGATTATTCAATTTTCTATTTCAGAGGAAGAAGAAACAAATACCACATTTTAAAAATCTCTCCTCTGGATATGTAGTCAATATACTAGTTAGTCAATGCTTCTTTTTTTGTTGTTTATATGAAAGCAGCAATCTGGAAATTAGACATATTTAAAGCGAAATCATATTGGCTTTGTTTTTTTCTCAGTACGTTTTGCTATTGATACTGAATCACTAAGCTAAGCATAAAGAGAAGCAAAACCTCAACCTCACATAAAGCATTGAGATTATAAAATAAATTTAGGAAAGTGAATGAAAAATCATTGAGGTGGTCTGTTCTTTTAAAACTATCCTTGAGAAAATTAAAACATGAACCAAACTGTTCAGATTACTAAAGCTCTAGATTTTGGCTTTTTTTTTTTTATTAGAAATTTTTAATGTACATCATAATGTGATTCATTTTGACATGCTTTTCGTTGTGACAATTTTCATATATGCAATTTGATAAGCATTATTCATATAGATTACCCCTTACCCTCCTCTATGTTTCCCCCCTCCCCCCTTCCTATCTAAGTTTCCCATCCAAGTCTTCTCTATCTTTTACTATATAGTATTTTTCTATA
>VMDO01016275.1:36536-48470 GCA_007922755.1 Pedetes capensis | reverse complement strand
AATAATCCGAGAAGCTGGACTTTATGAGGAAGAATGTGGCATCAAGATTGGAGGAAGACTCATTAACAACCTGCGTTATGCAGATGACACCACTTTGCTTGCTGAAAATGAAGAGGATTTAAAACACTTACTGATGAAGATCAAAGATCATAGCCTTCAATATGGGTTATGACTAAACATCAACAAAACAAAAATCCTTGCGACTGGGTCAGCACGCAACTTCACAATAAATGGAGAAAAGATTGAGGTTGTCCAAGATTTTGTTTTGCTTGGCTCTATAATCAACACCCGTGGAAGCAGCAGTCAAGAAATCAAAAGACCCATTGCTCTAGGAAAAGGTGTAGCAAAAAAATCTCTTTAGAGTATTGAAAAGCAAAGATGTCACATTGAAGACGAAGGTGCATCTGACTCATGCCATGGTATTTTCAGTGGCATCATATGGTTGTGAAAGCTGGACATTGAACAAGAGAGACAGAAAAAGAATTGATGCTTTTGAATTGTGGTGCTGGAGACGTCTATTGAATATACCATGGACTGCCAAAAGAACCGACAAGTCTGTCCTAGAAGAAGTACAACCAGAGTGCTCCTTAGAAGCAAAAATGGCCAGACTGCGTCTTACATATTTCGGACATGTAGTCAGGAGAGAACAATCCCTGGAGAAGGACATCATGTTTGGAAGAGTGGCAGGTCAACGCAAAAGAGGAAAACCCTCCACCAGATGGATTGACACAGTGTCTGCAACAATGGGCTTAAACATAAATATGATGGTTTGCCTGGCACAGAATCGGCAAGTGTTTCGATCTGCTGTACATAGGGTCACTATGAGTCGGACTCGACTCGACGGCACCTAACAACAACAACAACAATGAATATACATATATATGCTCTAGATGTCTTTTTCTTTTCTTTAGACAAGGTCTCAACTGTGTAGTATAAGCTGGCCTTGAACTTACTACATAACCCTGGCTAGCCTTGAACTCTCCATCTTCCTGCCTCTTGAGTGCTGGAATTACAGCCTGTGCCACCCTGCAGACCCACATCTCCTCTCTGTAAATAAACCAAGGACACAAAACAAAATTTTATGTTTCCAAATATACACATTCTAGATTTGTATTGATATTAAAATGGGCTAAAGACTGGACACAGGATATAAATTCCTTAAATAACAAAGTTCTTAAACTATCCTTGAGGAAAAGCCTCCAGAATCCACTCAATGATGGCTTGGAACCAGTTTTTCAAGAATGGTCATATGCAGAAAGGGCTAGCACACTCAGTCAATAATTTTTAACATCACAAGCTCAAAATCCCCTTCTCAGATCATAGCATCTGCAAAAGGAAATATGTGACTTGCAAAGAGACATGATGGCCATTTACACCTATGCAAAGGAACCCTAAAACTCAAATTTCTTTCCATCCAATCAAGAGGTAATTTATCCCTGTCCCTTCCTATAAATTCTGAATCTACCTGTTGATCAGGAAGACAAATTTGAGCTTTACCAGTTCCTGGCCTCCTTGCCAATTGACTGGGGCAGTGCATCTTTTTCATTTCACAGAAACCCAGTCCCCTGTACTGGCTTCTATTGATGTTGGGCAGCAGCCCTTGCTTCATATCCATATGCAAACATTATATATAGTCTATATATCCAGTATACATATCTTTGTTGTTGCTCTTGTTTTTAGGTACTATAAAATCAGGTCTGACTCATAGCAACTCTATGTACAACAGAACAAAACACTCCCTGATTCTATGCCCAGCACAGTATCTTTTATATGTTTAAGCCCATAGTTGCACCAACTGTGCCAATCCAACTACTTGAGGGTCTTCCTTTTTTTTGTTGCCCACTGTTCCAAATATGATGTCGTTCTCCAGGTATTGATCCCTCCTGACAACAGGTCCAAAATACATAAGACACAGTCTTGTTGTTGTTGTTAGGTGCCGTTGAGTCGGTATCCGACTCATAGTGACCCTCGTAGGGTTTTCAATGGCTGAGTGCTTCGGGATTGCCTTGGGAGTGGATTGCCAGGTCCTTCTCCCATTTTTGCGGTGCTGGGAATTGAACTCTGGGCCTCAGAGACTGCAGCGCAGCGCTCTACCCATTGAGCTAAATCCCAGCCCCAAGACACAGTCTAGTCATCCTTGTTTCCAAGCAGCATTCTGGTTTTGCTTCTAGAATGTGTCTGTTGGTTCTTTTGGCAGTCCATGGTATATTCAATATTCATCTCCACCACCATAATTCAAAACCATCAATTCTTTTCCTCTCTCCCTTATTCAGTGTCCAGCTTTCACAACCATATGATGTGATTGAAAATACCATGGCATGAATCAGGTGCACCTTCATCTTTAATGTGACATCTTTACTTTTCAGTACTTTAAAGAGGTCTTTTGCAACAGCTTTTCCCAATGCAATGTGTCTTTTGGTTTCTTGACTGCTGCTTCTGTGGGTGTTGATTATAGAACCAAGTAAAGCAAAATCTTGGACAACCTCAATCTTTTCTCCATTGATCATGAAGTTTTTTGCTGACCCATTTGTAAGGATTTTTGTTTTCTTAATGTTGAGGCACAATCCATACTGGAGGCTGTGTTCTTTGATTTTCATCAGTAAATGTTTCAAATCCTCTTCGATTTCAGCAAAGCTGTGTCATTTGCACAACACACATCGTCAGTGGGTCTTCCTCCAATCTTGATGTTCGGGTTCTTCCTCATAAAGTCCAGCTTCTCAGATTATTTGCTCAGCATAGAGATTGAAGAGGTACCGTGAAAGGATAGAACCCTGATATAGACCTTTCCGGACTTTAAACCAAGTACTATCTCCTTACTCTAGTCAAATTTCCTCTTGGTCTATGTACAGATTCCTCATGAGTACAATTAAGTGCTCTGGTATTCCCATTTGTTGCAATGTTATCCATAATTTGTTGTAATCCACACAGTCCAATGCCTTTGTGTAGTCAATTAAACAAGATAGACGTCTTTTTGGTATTCTCTACTTTTGGCTTATATCCATCTGACATCAGCAATGATGTCCCTGGTTCCACACTCTCTTCTCAATCTGGCTTGATTTTCCAGCAGTTTCCTGTCAATATACTGCTGCAGTCACTTTTGAATGATCTTTAGCAAAATTTTACTTATGTGAGATATTAATGATAGTGCTCCATAGTTTCCACATTCAGTTGGATCCTCTTTCTTGGGAATAGGCACAAATATGGATCTTGTCCAGTCAGTTGACCAGGTAGCTGTTTTCCAAATCTCTTAGCATAAATAAGTGAGCACCTCCAGTGCTACTGCTGTTTGTTGAAACATCTCAGTTGGTGTTCCATCAATTCCTGGATCTTCAAGGCAGCTTCCACCTCTTTCTTCAGCATCATTGGTTTCTGATCCTATGCAACTTCTTGAAATGGCTGATCATCCATGAATTCTTTTTGGCATAATGACTGTGTATTCCTTCCATCTTCTGTTGGTATTTCCTGCATTATTTAATATTTTCACTGTAGAATCCTTCACTATTGCCACTTGAGGCTTGAATTTTACCTTCAATTATTTAAGCTTGAGGAAGACAGAATGTTCTTCTCTTTTGGCTTTTTATCTCTGGCTCCTTGCACATATCATTATATTTGATTTTGTCTTCTCAAGCTGCCCTTTGAAATCTTCTATTTAGTTCCTTAACTTCATCATGTCTTTTATTTTAGCTTCTTGATGTTCAAGGGAAAATTTCAGTCTCTTTTGACATGTAACTTGGTCTTTTGTTTTTTTCCTTTCTTTTAAATAACTGCTATCCTTATGAATTATGTCTTTGATGTCATGCCACAACCCACCTAGTCTTTTATCATTACTGTCTAATGCATTAAATCTGTTCTTGAGATGGTCTCTGAACTCAAGTGGGATATATTCTAGGTCATACCTTGGTTTTCATACAATAGTTCTAATTTTCTGCAGTTTCATTTTGAATGTGCATAGGAACAGTTGATGGACTGATTCATAATTAGCACCTGGTCTTGTTGTGATCTCTGATATTGAGGTTTTCCATCATGTCTTTCAACAAGTATAGTCAGTTTGGTTCCTGTATGTTCCATCTGGTAAATTCTCTGTGTGTAGTTGTCATTTATGTTCGTGAAAAAATTGTATTTGCAATGAAAAGGTCATTGGTATGATAAAATCCTATCATGCAATCTCCAGCAATATTTCCATCACCAGGGCCATATTTTCTGACTACTGAGCCTTCTCCTCTTTCCAACTTCTGCATTGCAGCCACCAGTAATTATCAGTGAATCCTGATTGCATGTTCAATCTATTTCAGATGGTAGAAGCTGGTAAAAATCTTCCCTATCTTCATTTGTAGCCTTAGTGATGGGTGCATAAGTTTGAATAATAGTCATATTAACTGGTCTTTCTTGTAGTCATATGAATATTATTCTATCACTAACACCATTGTACTTCAGGATAGATCTTGAGATATCTTTTTTTTTTCTCCTTAAGCTGTCATTCCTAGCATAATAGACCATATGATTATCTGATTCAAATACAAATATATATGTGTTTGTTTGTATGTGTGTAATATACATTGCACACTAGGCATAATTGTGTTTGTAAAACATCTCAGTGCCAGACATTGAGGCACACATATGTAGTTCCAGCATTTTGGGAGGGGAAGGCGAGAAAAATCACTTGAGCCCAGGAGATGGAGACCAGCAACCTGATGTAGTACATGTTGGGCCCCATGTTCGGGAGCCAACTCCACGTGTGGCCTGGAGGTTTGGACGGGTGGTGCTGCCGTGCACACAGATACTAAATACAAATTCACTCGGGACCCTCGGGTGAGGGGCATGGACTCCTCTGGCCCCAGGGACCCCGGAGGAGACTGGGAAAGAAAAAGCCTCAGGCGCTTTTGCCTTCCAGGGGCAAACACCTGTGTTGGTTGTCTCAGTGGTCACGAGGAGACAGCTATTGCTTCATCGGTGATCAGACGGAGAGCAGGTTCTTTCCTTATTGATGATTGCAACAGGAGAGCGTTCTTTCCTCACCCAAGGTCCGGGGGAGAGCAGTGGGAGAGGTGTTTCCTCATCGGTGGTCCGGGCAGGAACCAGTGAGGTCTTACTTAGCCGATGGTGTGGGCAAAAGGCGAAGAAAGACCTAAAAGGATCGAGCTGCCCCAGCGCAGCTCTTTATATAGCTCGGCCACGGAATGGCCTGAGCCAATCAGCTTTCAGTCCAATCGTCCGATCAGGAAGGGTTTTGTACAAACATGCAACCAAGTTACTTTCATTTTCCCTAGATTTCTAACTTACAAACCAGATATTCAAAAGCCATTTTCCCAGTTTGGGAGTTTTTTTGCCAATTTCCTCCCTATTTTTCCCCACAGTAGATTCTTCTGAAGAGCAGAGTAAGACTGAGGCTGACGGAGACTACTGTATCCTTTATACTATTAGAAAATGTTCTACATTAAGCATTGTATTCAAATACTGTGCCATACATAACATTAAAAAATACAAGAGTTACTTGCCTATGGACACCTAGCCCTACCATAGCAGCAGAGCTAAGATTAAAGCTTAAGCCTATAGTTAGCAAAGACCCAGCTCATTCTTTATTTTTTATATTTATTTATTTTGTTTTTATTTTCTTGAGATAGGGTCTTGCTGTATTGTCCACAGTGGCCTCCAACTCTCCATTCTGTTAAGCCTTCTGAGTTCCTGGGATGAAGGAATGCAGCAGGTTCATTCTATTATTTTCTATTCATACTATCTCCCTTTGTCTTTCTCCCAACAACCCCTACCCATCACTTTCATTAACTACATGTCTATCACCTTTTCTTCATCACCAAATGGTTTGAAATACTCAGTTACCCGTTCTTCCTTACACCCAATTAACTTGAGTCCTCTCTTTCTCCCCCACCATATTGGTGTAGCTGCTTACAAAAGCCCTGTCAGGGTGAAGTTGCTTAACTACCAGAAGAACCTAGTGCTGAGACAGCTGAATACACAGGGCCTGCCCTGCTCTGCCCAAGCCTCTGCCTGTCACTATCAATAAAAACAACACTGCAGCAGTTCTGAAGCCCCATGGAGTCTGTTCAAGGCAGAAATCTCTGACAAAGTATTTCATGCCTGTAGAATGACTCCCAGAAAGGGGAAAATATGGCTGTCCTTGAAGACTGTTTGAGAATCAAATTCATGTGAAAGCCTATTATAAAGTGGAAAGTCTACAAAACTGCATATTCTTTTTTAACCACTGCCTCCCCCCGCCAAAAAAAAGCGTTGAAATGACACTATACCCACAAGGAAAAACATTCCAACAACAGCAAAGATGCAATGGGAAGCCAGCTTTCCTCCACCATGGACTGATTCTCTTCTCCATGAATGGCAATCATTTTCTAGATCATCTTCTTGGCCACTATCCAATTAGACTTAACCCTAATCTATCTTTATTTTTAACACTTTCTTTAAAGTGTTGAAAAGCAAAAATGTCACTTGAAGGCAAAGGTGCACTTGACTCATGTCATGGTATTTTCAGTTGAATCACATGGTTATGAAAGCTGGACATTGAATAAGGGAGACAGGAGAATTGATGCTTTTGAATTATTGTCTTGGAGATGAATATTAAATATACCATGGACTGCAAAAAAAAAAAATCCATTCTAGAAGAAGTGCAAATGGAGTACTGCTTGGAAGCAAGGATGTCTAGACTGTATTTTGGACATTTCAGCAGGGACCAATCCCTGGAGAAAGACATCATGTTTGGGAGAGTGGCAGTTCAAGGGAAAAAAAGGAAGACCTTCAGCTAGATGGATTGACACTGCGGCAGCAACAATGGGCTTAAACATAAAAAAGATCATGTGCCTGGCACAGTATTGGGGAGTGTTTCATTCTACTATATATAGGGTCACTATAAGTCAGACCTGACTCAATGGCACCTAACAACAACAACAACAACAACAACTCCTACATGTTCAAGTTTTTGCTCTCCCATTGACTAATTGTTCAATTAGTCCAATTATGTCATCTCTTTGAGCCTCAGGTTTTTTCATCTAAAAAATAGTAACAAAAATCAAGTGCCATGGTGAACACCTGTAATCCCAGCTACTCAGGAGGCTGAGGCAAGGGGATTGCAGATTCAAGGCCAAAGGCAGTGAGAACTTGCCTTTAAAAATTATAAAAGTGGAGGCGGGGCTGAGTGATACAATTCAGTGGCAGTGTACTTGTGTACCATGTGTGAGGCTTCAATTTCTAGTTCTGCAAACAAAACAAAACAACAGTAATAAGCAGTGCCTTCCAGGCACTTATAATTAAATAAGACAATCCATGCCAAACACTTACTATGTAGTAAGGGCTCAATATATGCTAGCTAAACCGGGCGCAATGGCGCACACCTGTAATCCCAGCAGCTTGGGAGGCAGAGGCAGGAGGATCACAAGTTTGAGACCAGAGGCAGTCTGCATAATTTAGCAAGCTCCTGTCTCAAAAAGTAAAAAAAGCAGCTGGGCGTGGTGGCACACGCCTGTAATCCCAGCGGCTTGGGAGGCGGAGCCAGGAGGATCGCAAATTCGAGACCAGAGGAAGTCTGCGTAATTTAGCAAGACCCTGCCTCAGAAAGTAAGGAAAAAAATAAAAGGGCTGGGGGTGCAGCTCAGTGGTCCAGCACTTGCAAAGCATGCAGGCGTGAGGCCCCGGGACCAACCCCTAGTACCACCAAAAAAAAAAAAAAAAAAAAAAAAAAAAAAAAAAAAAAAAAAAAGTGAAAAAATGGGCTGGGGGCATAGCTCAGTGGTCCAGTGCTTGCAGAGCATGCAGGCATGAGGCCCTGGGTTCAGCCCCCAGTATTGCAAAAAAATTAAAAAATTAAAAATATGTGTATATATGCTAGCTGTCACAATATTGAATATTAGGAACCTTTTATCAATACATTAACTTGGTCAAAAAATGTTTATTGCAGCTTTTATGTGCATGAGCAAAGAACAGTGCTGTTGACAGAAATAGTGATGGGTAAAATAAGCTTATCCCTGTTCTCAAAGAACTTACCATCTAGCACAAGAGATTTCTGGTAGTTAGAAAAAAAGAACATGAATAAATATATAATTACAAAGGTTCTATGAAGGAAAATACTAGGGGCTGTAAGAATGTGTAAGACAGAGAGTGAGCGAGTCCAGAGAGAGCATCCCTGAAAAAAGATACTTGTGGGCTAGGGAATGTAGCTCAGTGGAAGAGTGCTTAGCTAACATGTGCAGACCCTGAGTTCAATTCCTGACACCACGAAAAATAGAGAAAGAGAAGGACAGAGAAAGAAGTGGAGGGTAGGAAAAAAAGAGAAGTGAGAAGAGGGAGAAACTTGACATTAACTGAGTTTACCACATACCAGTGTATTAGTTTGCCACAGCCACCATAACAAAGTAACACAGACTGGGTTAAATAACAGAACTTTGTGTTTTCACAATTCTAAAAGCTGCAAGTCCCAGATCAAGGGGAAGAGGGTCATAGCAAATGATGGTAATCTTTACAGGCCACAGTTAGGGTTGGGGTTAGGATTAGGATGTGGGTCTTATTCTAAGAACAGTCAAAACTGTTGGAGGATCATTCTGCCTGTTATATAGAGAATCACCTGAGGGAAATACAGAAATCTTAAGTTTTACGTTTTTACAGATGAGGCTAAGCCTCCACATTACTCACACATCTCAAAGGTGAAATGTGACTGCACCAAAGCATGAACTACTTAAAATAGGTGTGTATGTATTTGAATAAGTATGGCATAGGTGAACTATATGCTATGCTGAGTTCCCCAAGGCAATAAGAAAGTTCAGAATTTCAATTCTGCCCTAGGACAAAAGCTTTATCTTGGTCTGTTACTTAGGCAGCTTGAAGTGGAGAAATTCCACTTCAACATTAAAATGTCAATACTTTGCTGAATATTTTAAATAGTTTTATTTAAATATAACCTATATACTCTAAAATATATTCATCCTTTTTACCTGTACAATGATTTTTGGTAAATAACGTAACCACCCCTACAATCCAATTTGGGGGCATTTCCATCACACCAAAAAGATTGCTAGCACACATTTGCTGCATCAGTCAGTCCCTGGCAGGGTCCTTCCCCCAAACCCAGGTTTGTGTAATTATTTTCATGAGTTTTGAAATGAACTTACAAACCTAAGCTAAATCTCAAATGGAAACCAGTACTAGACTCGCAATGAATATGAATGTGGGCATGTATCATCAGCGCATCAAATTATGTCAAACCTGGCTTTGTATGTGAGGAATCTCTTCAACCCTCATTCCCTGAGCAAACACAGGTTGAGTGGCAATAGTAATAAGCGCGTGCCTCAAAACCCAGCATGCGCACATCTGTTTAGGACGAGAGCGCACCGCAAGTGTCCCGACCTGGTGAGTAATGTGTATCTAATAGGACGAGTGGATGCCGTGTGCGTCTGCGCAGCTTCGAGACAGCCTAGAAAAAGCTAACCGAAATCTCAGGCACGAGACCTGTCGGTTCCGCTGTTAGGACAGCGCCGTTCCGGATGTGAACACCTTACCCAGTGAACCCACGGAACTCAGGCCTGACAAGTTACGTGGCACGCCCCTCGCTTCCCCTACCACAGCGCACAAAGCCTACCAAAGCTAACAGGAGGCAAGGCCATGCTGCCAGGGAGGAGCTCTCTCCCTTAGCCACACCCTGCAGACTACCACCTGCGTCTCCTTGGCTGGCAAGAGGATTAGTCCCTCCCTTTGGATTAGTCCCCTCGCTTCCCCTACCACCGAGCACAAAACCCACCTAACCTAACAGGATGCAAGGCCATGCTTCCAGGGAGGAGCTCTCTCTCTTAGCCACACCCTGCAGACTACCACCCTGCGTCTCCTTGGCTGGCAAGAGGATTAGTCCCTCCCTTTGGAGCCGACGCCCACAGCCACGTATCACGTTTTACGCCTCTTGGGCCGGAAAGCGGAAGTTACGCGAGACTGGCGAGCGATGTGGCCGCCCTGGGAGTATATAAGTCGCTGAAGGGAAAGAAGCGTTACACGGCATTGGAAGGCGCCGGAAGTGGTCGTGTAGAGGAGGGGTGGGCGAGGGGTTGCCGAGGCTGTACGCTTAGCCTTGGTGGGCTCCTCGGCAAGGCGCACTTTCGCTGCTCTCCGAGTGTCTGGCCTAGTCTCTCCTCGGCCAGACATGGACTTCAGGGAAATTCTCCTGATAGCTTCCAAAGGACAAGGTGTTAACAACATACCGGTAAGTAGCGGCCGGGTAAGGAGACCCGCATCTTCAACTTCGGAATGTGTATCCCTTGGAACTTCAAGTGTCAGCCTGTAGTCTGCGGGAGGGGAAAGACCTCGACTTTTTTCCTTTCCTTGGGTTTATAAGTGAATAAAGAGGGGGTGAGGCGGGGGCCTTCTTGTGGTGAGTTTCGCCAGCTCAGCCCTGCAACATAGATTTCGTGGTTTGGGCATTTTAGAGTTGCGGGAAAGCCGGTGAGCAAGCCGCCTTGGCACATTGTGGAATCTAGCACCAGTAGTGTCTGGCTTCGGCATAAACTTCAGCCCAAAGACTGAGGAGGAAGAATATATGTGGGGGAGCTCAGGGATTTCAGGGGTTTGGGCTGATAGCCTTTTGGCTGGTTTGTCGCTGATCTTCCGATCAAATGTTTAGTGACTTCTAGAGTGAGTTCTTTGATTCTTGGCTCCACCCACTGAACCGAAGACATTATCATATGCTAACGAGGAGTATTACCTTTTATGTAGGGGAGAGACAACGAGCAGATTCCAGGAGGGGTGAGCTCCTGGGCTAGGGATGTATGTAGTTCAGTGATAGAGCGCTTATCTAGCATGAATGAGGGCCTGGGTTTGATCCCCAGTGCCAAAAAAGAAAGGAAGGGCGGGGAGGAGGAGAACTAGTTTCAGTTTCCATTTATTTGTGGCCTTCCAGATGTCAATCTTTATTTGAAATCTAGATCCCTTTAGATGTTTGGTAATTCAGAGTGGTGTAAAGCTTCAAAGCTGAATGCTTAAGTGGTAGAGAGTCTGGTTTGTGGGGTTGTAGCTGTTTTGCATAAACTAATCATTTCTGGATCCTCAGATGGTACCCGCAGCACAGCTGTAAACCGATAAATCGAATTATGATACTTGCGGTTTGAGCAGTGAAGGGTTGAATTCAAGCACCCTTCTAAGACAATTCAAAAGGAGTTACTTTATCTATTTATTTGTTTATGTATTTGTGTGGTCTGGAGAGTTGAATCCAGGGCCTTACACGTGCGTGGCAGGCAAATGCTGCACCACTGAACTGCCCACCGGTTTTTTTGTTTGTTTTTTGAGATAGGGTCTCCCTAAATTGGGCAGGCTGCTTTTGGCCTCGAACTCACTATCCTTTTGCGTCACCCTCCCAAGTGCTGGGATTACAGGCTTGAACCACGCAGGCGCTTGGTTTAAACTGGAATTTTTTGAGTTCTTGGTATTTACTCTGCCTTTCCTCGATTTCTGTATATTGCAATATTTTTTCTCTCCTGCCACTTTTCTTGACAAAGGTGGCCAATTCTTTATCCTTTTGAATATCCTTTTGATCTGAAGATGATAAAATAACAAGTAAAAATAGTCTGTGTTATAATCTAGAATAATCCTTTCCTAAGCCATGAGTCATAAACCCTGCATGTTCAAGCTATAGACTAAAACCTTTGAAACCTTGAGTAACAATTATTTTATGCATCTGTAAATTTTCTAGAGAAGTTGGTATTGGGCCTGATAACCATTCATCTTTGCATAATTTGGTCCATATTTCATTCTAGATCTTTGTCAATTTCAGCACACGTTGAGAGTAGATGATATTAGCTTTGATGCCTAGAAATGTTCTGTGGAAGAATCAGAATCATGTTAGTCATTTCTTATTTTAAAAGCCAATAGTTACTGGGAGAAAAGCAGATAATCCTAGAGCAGAAAATTGCAAAATATGTATATATTTCAGGGTATTTA
>VMDO01016275.1:0-36436 GCA_007922755.1 Pedetes capensis | reverse complement strand
TATATATATATTATATATATATATATATACATTATATATATATATATATATATATATATATATACATTATACCTATCTGTGATTATAATAACAAGAAATGAAAAGAAAAAGAGATAAATTGATGAAGTAATTTAAAATTTAATAGATGAATAATGGCATACATTTTATGAATCATGCTCTCCCAGGCATCCCAGAGCTACTAAATCTACAAGTTTGGTTTAGTTCTCAGCATTAAAATCTTTATCTTTTTACATAGAGTGGAAGTCACAAAAGAAACTATTAAGGAATAAAATATGTTAAACAGCAGTTAAATTTAAGTTGATCCGTCTGTCCTATGTATGCTCATTATGATTAATATGATTAAAGTCTCTAAATTCTCTTATTTTCTTTTTAAAAGTACACAGACATATGTACAATGTAACAGATTATTACAAAACAAATATCCTTATAAATTACTATCCAAATCAAGAAGCATTTCGAGATAGACAGACAGACAGACAGACACACACACACACACACACACACACACACACACACACACGATACATGCAAACTGTTTGACCTAACCTTGATTGATTAATGGTCAGGAAACCACAGAGGCTTTGCAGTAACTGACAGTAAAGCTACCTCCCTTTCTAGTGCTTGGTTCTTCCCTCTCTTTTAGCCATCTTCTCCCCTTACCTTCCATTTGGATCCTACCAGAGTCAACACTAAGATTTTAGTCTTCAGGGTTCTTAGGTCAGACCTTTACTACAGAAAGGAAAGCTGATGACTAGTGATGATTAGATTAAAATCCAAGAAGCACCTGTGCAGCCAGTTTGGTCTCTTTACATGGATTTATTTTTAAAGGGTATCTGTTATATCCAGCATGAGAGCTACAGGTTGGAGTATCCCTTATCTGAATGCTTGGAACTAGCAGTATTTTGGATATCAGATTTTTTTCAGATTTTGTAATATTTGCATAAACATAATGAGATATCATGGGGATGGGAGCCAAATCTAAACACTAGATTCATTTATGTTTCATGTATACCTCATATACAGTCTGAAGATAATTTTATACAATATTCTTAGTGTGCTTGTGTATGTTGGTTTTTTGAGACAGGGTTTTAATATTCAGCCCAGGCTGTGTTCAAACTTGGAATCTTCCTGCCTCAGGCTTCCTTCCTAATGCAGGGATTACAGGTGTATGCCACCATGCCCAGTTTATGTGCCTGTGTTTTGACTTTGATCCATCACATGAAGTCAGGTGTGGAATTTTCCACTTTGCAGTGTCATACCAAGCTTAAGTTTCGGATTGTGGAACATTTTGGATTTTCAGATTAGGGATGCTCAATTTGTACTATCATTTCCCTAATTATTCTTTTCCTTTATATCTTTTTCTATGAAGTACTTATCTTCATATTGTTTTCAGTTAAAACAAAGGTAGGGTTGCATCATCCCTAGAAATATTAGGCATGCTATCATTTCCCAGAGGAAAACTAAATACAAAATAACAGCTGATGTAAGTGATGTAACCAGTTATTGTCACTGCCTCTGTTTTATTTAAAGGAGAAAAGATATTTTTGGTAACCTCACACTTGATTCCCCCCTCCCTTGGGCTTCCATAGCAAAAACAGCAGTTGTCTTATTTTAATAGATTAGTACAGCCTAGAATGTGGACTTTTTTTCCTTCAGTACTGGAGGCTTGAACCCAGGACTTTGGATATGCAAAGCAAGTGCTCTACTACTGAGCTGCATCGCTAGACCCTTCTATTTTTTATTTTGAGGCAGGATCTCATTAAGTTACACAAGATACCTCTGGCTTGAACTCATTTGTGATCCTCCTGCCTCAGTCTCCTGAGTTACCGAAATTACAGGCATGCACCGTACTGCCTAGCTTTAGAATATGGATTCTTATAAGTTTCATATAGCCATAATTTATGGTCTGTAGTACCTGAGGCGAGTTACATGGTCCTTTTCACAGGCTGTAAAAATCATCCCAGGCAAGATACTGCAGCTGTGGTGTGATCCCCAAACCACAAGGTAAAGAGCAAGCCTTCATTTGGTACCTGATTTTTAAGGAATTGGGGTCTATAGTCCCTCAAGGATAAGAACTATAGGTACTGAGAAATGGAATCCAGAGACTTTAACTGGGATGACAAATTCAGATGTATTTAGGGGCCAGGTAGGTTCTGTAATAGAACTCTTTGTGGGGTTTTTTTGTTTGATTTTTGTTGTTGGAGATGGAACACAAGGCCTTGTGCATGAAGGCAAGCAAGCACTCTACCACTGAGCTACATTACTTGCTTAATGTAACAAAGTAGTCTGGATACGAAGTGATAGGTTCTAATCTGTGTAATCAAAAGAAGCCTACAGTATTTATAGTAATGTTTCCTTCTGGAGAACAATGTGGGCCAACAAAAGTTTCTGTTGAAACTTTTTGTTTTTGATCTGTAATGGACTATAACTAGGTGGTTCTTCACTCAGATCTGAAGATGACTTGTCCAGTGCCAGAGGCAGGTTTAGATCTTCAGCATAGAGGGGTACTTTTTAACCCTTCTTAGAGAGAGGGTCTTTTAGAAACTACTGCTCTCCTTATTCCCAAAGAGGCTCTGTTATTTCTCTTCCCCATCACTACTTTGTGAATCTGTCTCTGAGTAACAATAATAATTAACATTTATTGTGCTTACTCTTGGCCAGGCACTGTTCTAAGCACTTTATGTATCAATCACTATGATGAGTTCATAAAGGTGGTTGTTTTACACATAAGGAAACTGAGACCCCCCAAGAAGTGAAGAAACTTGGCCCAAGGTCACACAGCCAATAAGTGATAGGACTAGTTATGACAGAGCAGAGAATCTAATCTAGACGGCCTGGCTTCAGAATTCTTGGGTTTTGTTTTGTATTTTTGTTTGTTTGGTTTTCTTGTGTGTTTGTCTTTTTCCCAGTACTGAGAATTGAACTCAGGCCTTTATACAAGTTAGGTGTTCTACTTCTGAACTATATCCCCCTTTTTTAATATTTCTTTTGAAACAGGGTCTTGCTAACTTGCCCAGGCTAACCTTGAATTTTCAATCCTGCCTCTTGAGTAGCTTGGATAATAGGAGTGGGTCACCATGCTAGAGTTCTTGCTGTTAATTTTGACCCTGGATTAAATGAAGGTTGCATATTGAAGATGGCATAGTGAAAAAGATTTTCATCTATATGGCCTGACTTTACCCAGTTCCTTGTCCCCATCTCCTGTCTAATATAGCTTTAGGCAATACCCTTATTTCTTATTTGTGACATTGTCAGTATATAGTAAAATCTGTTGGGAAAAAATTTAATGCCCAAATGAACAACATTTAGAAACTGGTGGGTAGAGGGATATTAACCACTTGTTCTGGAGATTGCCAGCATGACTAACAAGAATAGAGTCAGAGGATAAGACAGGAAGTTCAGTTGTAGACCTCTTTGAGATGATGACATCCAAGAGGTAGGTGGAAATTAGGGAATGTCTCTTAAGGTTGAAGGTGGAACTAGAGATGAAAATGTTGGGGTTAAATTATTAAAAGTGAAGCATGTTGTAGTGAGAACACTTTTGGACCTGAGGCAGGAGACTGAGTTCTAACGTGAGTGATTTCAAGTAAAAACCCAGTTGTTCTTTCTGGACCATTTCTAGCATAGATTGGACTAGAAACTCTCAGAGAACCTATTTGGTATGATTGCATTTTATAATCCAATATGTTTGGGTGTTTTTGTTTTTTAGTTTTGTTTTCAGTGCCAGAGATTGAACCCAGAGTCTCATGCATGCAGGGCAAGTGCTTGACCACTGAGCTACACCTCCCGCCCTAATCAGATACGTTTTTAATAAACCCAGTTGCAGTAAAATTTACATTTAACCCTATCGCAATCATGAATAGCATGGTTTGGGGGTGTTTTATTAATTGTTACCCTCTTAGTCATCCAGCTAAACTAGCCTAATGCAAACAATTTTTTCCCTACATTCATTCCCTATAATGTCTTAAAATGTTTAGTATTGTGTGGTGTTTATTAAGTTTAAAGAGTGTATTCCTTGAATAGTCCCAACTCCTTATCTAACAGAATTAATTCTAATTCATATTAAATTATCAGGAAATTGATATTTCCTGCAGTTACAATGGTATGTTATCTCCAGAGTAAAGAAAAGCTTTCAAGGAGAGATTAACTGTTGATTCTAATATAACATATTTGGTGAATACTGAAAGCTCCTTATTTTCTTAACCTGATCTTGGCAGTATAGTTTCAGTACAAGGAACACATATGTTTCAAAGTGGCTTGATGTTTTCTAGATCTGTTGGCTTCAGAATTACAAATCTTGGCAAAATCTCTGGTACCATATTTAAATGGCATAAGCAGCTGGGCACAGTGGTGCATGTTTGTAATCCCCTGACTGGAGAGGCTGAAGCATAGGGATTGCCAGTTCAAGGCCACAGGCAGTGTGTGTAACTTAGGGAGACCTTGACTTAAAATTTAAAAAGTAAAAAAGGGGCTAAGTGGTAGAGTACTTGCAAAATATGTGCAAAGCCCTGGGTTCAACCCCCAAGCACAGTTAATTAATTAATTGATTAATTATAATAATGGCATAAGTGTCACTGCCACTGTTGTGACTCATTCATTGGGATCCAGAAGAATGACTGAATTGGCTTGCAGTGTAATAGAATGGATATACGTAGGATTAAACAAACTCTTATCCAGCTGCTTTTCATGAAGCTTAAACAATGAAGCAGCCTGGTGCCTTGATTCAGAATTGATAGGTACATCTTGATTTAGCTAGCAGTATTTTGTGATCATCTGACCCAGGGGGAAATGACAAATAGTTCTTCTGCTTTATTAAATAGAATATAATGTACTCCCAGCGAGAGGCTTTTTTTTTTTTTTTTTTTTTAATATCATTCTCCTCTGGGCTACCCCTGTGGGGCTGCAGGGCTATCTCATATAATATTCCATTACAACAAATCTTTTGATACAAGGGTCTTATTGTAAACCCCCTTTGAAAGGCCTAACCAGCTCAGTGTTGATATCTATGACTGTATACCCAAAAGAAGTTTAAACATACATCCACACAAAACTTATATACAAATGTGCACACCAGCATTATTCATAATAGCCAAAAGGCAGAGGCAGTGCAAATGTCCAACTGATGAACTGATAAGTAATATGTTGTGTATCTGTACAATGGAATATTCAGCCATTACAGGAATGATTTATTGATCCATGCTACCATACAAACCTTGAAAACATTATGCAAAACAAGAGAAGCCAAATACAAAAGGCTACTGTACGAATCCAGAGAAACAGATTCAGTAGGATTTTATTTTAGGGAATTGATTATGGAGCCTGACAAGTTCAAAATTTATAAAGCAAGCTAGCAGGCTAGAAAATGAGGCAGGGGTTAATGCTATAGTCTTGAGGTAGAATTCCTTCTCTGGTAAACTTCGAAAGCCTGTTCTTAAGTCCTTCAACTGAGACCCACTCACATTACATAGGGTAATTTGCTTTACCTAAAGTCAATTTTCAAAAGTAATTAATTAACTAATTAATTTGCAGTACTTGGGGGTTGAACCCAGGGCCTTGTACATACTGTACTTTGCAAGTGCTCTACCTCTGGGCAGCATCCTCCGCTCTTTTTTTATTTTTTATTTTGAGTCAGGGTCTCCGTAAGTTATACAGGCTGCCTCTGGTCTCAAACTTGCGATCCTCCTGCCTCAGCCTTCCAAGTTACTGGGATGACAGGTGTGTGCCACTGGGCCTGGCAAGTCAGTTGATTTTAGATGTTAATCATGTCTTCATAGCAACATCTTCATAGCAACATCTAGATTAGTGTCTGGTTAAATAATGGGGTACCATATCCTAGCCAAGTTAACATATAAAATTATCCATCACAGCTACATATTCTATGATTTCACTTATAGGAACTGTCTAGAATGGACAAATCCAGAGACAGAAAGTACATTCTGTGGTTCCCAGGGGCATCACTCAAGGATAAGGGATTTCTTTTTGAGATGATGAAAATGTTCTGGAGTCAGTAGTGATGGTTGTACAACTCTGTACCAAATACTGTTTAATTTGTATACATTGAATGGATTTTATGGCTTACGAATTATATCTCAAAGATGTTTTTTAAAAATGATCTATGGTGACCCAGCTCTTTTTAGTTTTTTTTTTTCCTCCAGATTTCTAGGTTGTCACATAACTTACAGAGAATGTTTTAATATTTTCTAGGTATCTATGCCTTTCAGTACATTTTCAAGTTTCAGAAGATATAAGAAACTATTAATTATGATTCAGTTCCTATAAACAAGATTAAGTCAGTAAACAAGATTAAGTCTCATCAAAGCAGTGCTGACCTTGCCCTACAGCTTGTTTTTTTAGGTTGTTTCCTAGTAAATCCACAAAATAAGACATTTTCTATTATTTCTTGAATTCTTGCTGCTTTGTAGAGAGAGGACAACAAGTACTATAGTTGGGTTAAATGTGAAGCCAGTTTAAGTATCCTTAAGATTTAGTGGTATTAAAAAAAAAGGGGGGGGGTGGAGCTGGGCACGGTAGTACACGCCTATAATCCCAGCACTCTATAGGGTACATAGCAAGTCCCAAGCTAGTCTTAGCTACAGAGTGAGACTATCTCAAAAACAAACAAACAAACAAACAAAAAAACAGAGATTGAAATATATATGTGAATTGATGAAAAAAGGTGGGGTTTTATTTGTTTGTTTTGGTTTTGGTTTTTGTGGTACTGGGAGGTCGAACCCAAGGCCAAGGCCTCATACAAGCTTTGCAACACTCTGAGCCTTTTTTTTTTTTTTACTTACTATTTTGAGACAGAATCTTGCTAAGTTACACAGGCTACCTCTAACATCAACCTTGCAGTTCTCCTGCCTCTGCCTCCCAAATCTCTGGGATTGCAGGTCTGGGATTACCATGTCTGGCTAAGGTGTCTGTTTTGACAAAAAGCTACAAGTAGTCTTGTAATTTTTTTCAGAGCAAAGCTGAGTTCCTGAATACCATTTTCATTATTTTTCTGCCTTTCCTATATTTTTGTTCCTTAAGTCAGTGTTTCTTAAAGGGCAGTACATATAAGCCTGGCTGTACCATAATTTTAGGTGAAATACAGATATTTTCTATTTTAGTAGTTATACATTTTTATATGAATTAGAAAAATATAACTAGCTTTTCAAGTGAGGCATTTCATGAATATGCTGAGGTTTGCCTCAGGAATATATTAATAGGTCATGGTATTAGGTCTACTTTTTATAATCAGTAATAGTACAGGTATACTGAAAAGGGAAAAATCATGAAGATCTTTTGCATTTGACTGAAGCTTGCTAAATGCTGCGTTAGATTATGTCCCACTGACACTTTTTTCCCTTTTGGTTACCAGTATTTAGGTAACTGCCTGCAGCCATAACACTGTGGCGTCCAATCCTATCAGATCTTGGAAGCTAAGCAGGGTTGGACCAGGTTAGTACTTGGATGGGAGAACACCTGGAAACACTAGGTGCTATAGGCTTGGGAGAAGGACCTGGCAACCCACTTCCAAAAAACAGTCTGCCATTGAAAATCCTATGATTAGCAGAGTAGCCCTGACAATAGTGTTTCATCTGTTGTATATAGGATTGCTATGAGTCGGATACCAACTCCACAGCACCTAGCAACAACAATAATTTAGGTAACAGTAGCTTTTCGGTTAGTGATATCTCTTGGTGTCCTGGGTTAGGACAAAAGATGTCTGTCTCAGAATCATGTTAGGTGGTGTTTAGAGCTGTGATACCTAGACAACAAACCAGTCATGTTTTAAATAGTAACACCAGTGTGTATGTTGACATTTTTCTGGGGAAACCCTACATAAGCTTTAATTGAGCAGGTGAATCTCTGATACACGAACATGCACATACATGTGTGCATGTGTGTATTTTTTTGAGGTGCTGGAGTTGGAATCTAGGGCCTCATACGTGCTAAGTGACTGCTCTACTACTTAGTTGTATCCTTACCCTTATGAGCTATATACATATAGTTGAGCAGGGACAGGAAAATCTTAAGTCTTGGCAACAAAAATCCAGCATTCTTATCCTCCAAAACTCCCTAATGGAATGGAATGGAGTGAAGTGTATGACTACTTATGAGTCTTTGTGTGTCTTAATCAATTTGAATCAAGTATCAGATTTATGGCAGCATTTCTGCAGTGAAAAAATTTCTCGTGGGTAAGACTTGGGCTTGTGGTTCTTTTCTTGTAAACTAGAGCAACTTTATTTATATAGTTAGCACTGTTACTTCTCTTTCTCCTCAGTCTTCCTTTCTCTCTCCCCTTTTCTCCTTTAAATATTAGTGCCCTGTCCACTTTAGAAAGAGTCTAAAATTCAGTTTATGAATATGTGGACAAATTAAAGGATCTCTTAGCCAAGGTGACTGGGGAAAAAATTTGGATGCTGTCTTAGGATTTCTCTGTCAGGGATGTGTCAGTTCTCAGCATTGCTATCATGCAGGATTTTCAGGTTGGATAAGAGCCTGCTTTCTTGGCTAGCTATTTTCTTGGTAGACTAATGTAGTTGGAACTTCAGCCTGTTTCAAGATACTTTGTATTTGGCAGCCTTATAGTAAGCACAGATCCTTTGGCTTTCTTCCAAGGATTTTATGCATATTGTGGGAATACATTTTTGGTTTATAAATTGCTCACTTTTTTCTCAGAGATTATTGTTTCTTTTCCTCCTAGCACATGTTCAGGAGATAAGAATGACATCTACCTAATAAGATAAAAGCAGGGGACACTTTAAATGTTCTATTTCCAGGGGTGGAGATGTAGCTCAGTGGTAGAGTGCTAGCCTAGCATGTGTGAGGCCCTGGGTTTGTTTTTCATTACTGCAAAAAGAAAAAAGGAAAAAAATATTTCCTGGCTCATAAATTTAATATGGAATGGTCTTAGAGATGAATCATCCCTGGTTTAAATTATTAGCTGTGTGTTTGTCATACTTCCCTAATAACAAATACTTAGGAAATGGAAATATTTTTCCTTTTGTGGTTCAAATTTATATTATTTTTGTTTTAGCCATTTCCCTGTGCAGTTACCTAAAAACTGAAGTCCAGATAAGACTATCTGTGCCAGTATATAGTATTAGCACTTTTTTGGGTGATAATGAACATAAGCGTTACAGTTAATGATTACAGAAAATTAGGCCCTTTTTTCTGGTTAGATTTCTTTTTTTTTATCTCCTCTCCTTTCCTTCCTTACTCCCTCCTGTTGTTGTTTCCTTCCTCCCTCCCTTCCAGTTTTTTGTGATGCTAGGGATGGAACCCACATGCTAGGCATGAGCTATACCCCATCCCCACTAGATTTCTTTGAAATGCTTTTTAGCTCTGGTTTGCCCCTATCCTTTGGTCAAATTAAAATCTCAGTCCTTTGGTCAAATTTCCATGTTCTAAACAAAGTAACCTATGCAGCTGAGAATCCCTACTAAAATCATCTGGAGTTTGAAATTTTTACTTCTGAGGGAGGGTTTTGTTGTTGTTTGTTTTTGTTTTTTTTTATTTGTTTGTTTATTTTTGAGACAGGGTCTCATAGCCCAGAATAGACTGGAAATTGCAATTGTCCTGCTTTTGCCTCCTGAGTGCTGGGATTGCAGGTGTGCCCTACCATGTGTGGCTTAGACAATATATATTTTTAAAGTTGACCTACTCACATTTTTTACTCTGTTTTTATTTTTAGAAAAGGTATAGCTTGGCAGTGGGACCTCCCAAGAAAGACCCAAAAGTTAAAGGTGTCCAATCAGCGGCCGTACAAGCTTTTCTTAAAAGGAAAGAAGAGGAACTTAGACGAAAAGGTATCTATCAGTAGCCTTATTCTCAATTCTAAGTCTTTCACTTCATCTAGCTTGTATTTAACCAGTGGATATTGTAAAAATATAATAGGTGAGTAGTTGGGGGTGGTGAGTGCTTGCTTATGTGTGTCTAGGATAACTTTATTTATGGATTTATATATGTTTACATGTTGGCCATTTGTATAGCAATTTTCTTTTATTCTCCTTTAAAAGCTTTTTTGGAACCAGGCATAGTGGTATGTACCTTTAGGAGGTTGGGGCAGGAGGATTACTTGAACCTAGAAGTTTGGGACCAGTCTGGACAATATAGTGAGACCCTGTTGCTTAAAAAAAAAAAAAAAAAAAAAGTATAAGAAAACCTTATTGGGGCTAGTGACTGTTGGCCATAGTAAGTCCCCAATAAGACCTCCATTCCTTAATCTTGATTCTATCTATCTTGTACTTTTTTTTTAATAAATAAGAATGCTGTCTCAAAGGTTAAAATGGGGTTTTTTGAAACCATGAAGTCCAAGAAATCTTACTTCATGCTAATGACAAATAATTCAATAAGTTTAAGTATTCATTGATTCATAATTATTAACAGCTTCTAAGTGGGTACTAGTCTTCTCTTACATTAGTGTATTTATTTGGTATGAGCTATTTTCTATATTTAAAGCTGAAAACCAAGTCTCCCACTTGCTTAGTCATACAGAAAAACTCACATATGACCCATTCATTATGTAAAAATGACCCAGTTGATATAGATGTCTTCCTCATTTTAATAGATTCCTCTATTTAAATAGATTCTTAGATATCATCATACTGTAACTTGAACATTATTTGTGTTTTGGCCACCTACTGATTTCAGATGACCATACTGCTGTCTTAAGTCCTTGAAATAACATGTTCTTGTTTTGTTCCTTTTAGCCTTAGAAGAGAAAAAGAAAAAAGAAGAACTAGTGAAAAAACGAATTGAGCTCAAACATGACAAAAAAGCAAGAGCTATGGCCAAGAGGACAAAAGATAATTTCCATGGTTACGATGGGATTCCTATTGAGGAAAAGTCAAAGAAGAGGCAAGCAATGGGAAGCTACACCAGCCAGGGAAGAGAACAAGAGTGTGAGGTGGAGGAAGAGGATGAATTCCTAGAATACAATCAAGCAGAGTCAGAGCAGGAGTATGAGGAAGAGCAAGAGCCTCCCAAAGTTGAAAGCAAACCAAAGGTCCCCCTTAAAAGTGCCACACCACCCATGAACTTCACTGATTTACTGAGGCTGGCTGAGAAAAAGCAATTTGAACCAGTGGAGATCAAGGTAGTAAAGAAATCAGAAGAGCGGCCTATGACTGCAGAAGAACTTAGGGAGCGTGAATTCTTTGAAAAAAAGTACAGGAAAAAGAAACCTGAGACAGATGCAAAACTACCTCCACCTATGTCCAAAAAGCCATCCTCTCAGAAATGTGTGGGCACAAAACTTAGCAAAGCTTCTGTGGACAGGCATCTTTCTTCCAAGGGAATGCCCTTTCCTCATGTTGAGAAGAAATCCAGACCCAGCGTAGCCAATGAGAAACACTTAGCTTTGTCTTCACCCAAATCCATGCCAGGAGAGAGGACCAAGGCAGGATCTGGCAATAGCTCCCAGCCCTCACTTCGTGAGGGTCATAACAGACCTATTTTCAATGGGGCTGGAAAGCCACACTCCAGTACCCATTCACCAGCTGTCCCAAAGACTTCTACCAGTGGGACTCAGAAATCTGCTACTGAGCACAAGACCAAAAAATTTCCTCCTTCCCTTCCTAGCCATTCCAAGACTCTGCCCCCAATAACCCCCCAAAATAAGGCTAAGAGTCCAGGTGTCAGGCAGCCAGGCAGCAACTCCAGCTCAGCCCCTGGGCGGCCCAGCACAGAGATTTCTCGGCCATCACTTAGTTCTGGCCCCATACCCAGACGTCAGAATGGCAGCTCTAGCTCAGGACCTGAGCGATCAGTCAGTGGGACCAAGAAGGTAGCCAGTGATTCATATCCTTCTGGGCGGACAGTCGGTAGTACAAGTGGCCCTGGACGACCTACAAGCAGCTCAGGTGGCCCTGGGCGACCCATCAGTGGCACAGGTAGTTCTGCAAGACCTGTGGGAAACTCTGGAGGCCCAGGGAGGCCTGTAAACAGTCCACATGAACTTCGACGACCAGTGAGTGGCACAGGCCCATCTGGGCGGTCAGTCAGTGGCGCTGGGCGATCCATAAGTGGTTCTGTTCCAGCTGGACGAACTGCTGGTGGTTCAGGCCCTGGGAGACCAATGAGCAGCTTGGGACCTATGCGAACAGTTAGTAACCCAGGTCCTCCTGTAAAGCCCAAGTGCACCGTTGTCTCAGAAACAATTTCTTCCAAGAATATTATTACCCGGCCCAACAATGGACAGATGAATGGAATGAGGCCTCCCCTATCTGGCTACAGATCTCGTCAAGGTAAACTTGACCCTCATCCTAAAGAGTACATATTTGTCACTAGGAAATTGGAAAAACGAGTACCTTGTTTTATATAACCAGAGACCCTGTGAACCCTTCTATGTGCCCTTTAATGTACTCTAGTGTTGAAAGAATCTTGATATTTTGTCTTCCCTGTGCCTGAGAATTCCTTTAATGATTGTGGTTTGGAAAACCGTTTAGAGACTTTATCTAGAGTCCTCTGTGTTCACCCCCTCAATGTCCCCAGGTGCAATGAAGTCAGCTTTGTGTTTTGTGAGATAAGGTGACTATACATGCCTTATATAGTTCAACAGATAAATTAACCTTTTTCATGTAGACAGAAAAAGCCTATCTTCATGGATTAGATTGTAATTATAATCTTGAAGCCTTTGGTGCATTGTTCATTCAGCAAAAGTTTGTTAAGCACCCATTCCATACTAGGAACTATTTTAGACTAACATTGTGTTTCTGTTCCTTATAATGGGTAGTATCAAGGTCTTAACCACTGGTGCTGTAGGAACCTACTGTCCAAATGTGTAGGATCATTGACGGTACCTGCTAGCTGTTTGGTCGTAGTTACTACATGCTAACAAGCATTTGTTAAAGCACTTATTAGGCACATTAGAATATAAAAAGAAACCAATGATAAAATTCCTTGCTTTAAATTTCCTAAATTCAGCTAGACAATTTATTTGCAAACATGGATGATTTTTCTCCCAAGGGGACATTTTGCATTGTCTGGAGACTCCCCCACCACCCCCAGTACTGGAGATTGAACCCAGAGCACATGAGGCAAGTGCTCTACCACTAAGCTGTACCCTCACTTCTTTTTTTATTTTTTATTTGGAGACAGGGCCTTCCTAAGTTACTCAGGCTGCATTTGGCCTCAGACTTGGAATCCTCCTACTTCAGCCATGCCAGTAGCTGGGATTATAGATGTGTACCCTGGTGATCAGCTATTTGGAAACATTTTTGATTGTCTTAGCTGAGGACAGGGCATATTACTGGGACCTAGTCAGCAGATGGTGCCAACACATAATGCACAGGACAACCCCCTACAATAAAGAATTATTTGGCCCCAAATGTTGTAGTGCTAAAGTTGAGGAACTCTGAACTAGGTAGAGAGACAGGCCATGCATATTAAAAACATCTGTAGAGCTGGATGCCCTGGTTTAATGTCGCAATACTACAAAACAAAACAAAACAAAATGAAATATGTAGAAATACAAAAGGAGTATCTGTAATCAAAGACTAGAAAGTAATCATTCCCAGATACTGGTCTATTGACCAATGCATGTCCTTTGCAAAGTTTTTAATCAGTCTTTTGGTAAAATGGCACAAATAGGATAGTGAAATGAGTTTGAGGTTTTACTCAGTTTGATCATATTATAATTCTGAGACACTTTTCTATCCTGAGGTTTGTTTGTTTTTGAGGTGGCATCTTTCTATGTTGCCTAAGCTGCCCTTTACTTCCTGGCTTCAAGCAATCCTCCAGTCCCAGCATCCCAAGTACCTGGGGCTACAGGCATGCACAGCACTTAATTTTTTTTTTTTTTAAATGAAATTGTGGTTATCAAAAACAGTGGGGTGCTACTTCTAGTGTCTTTACTGGGCAAAATTAAAAATTACTCTATGGTAGTTTATAACTTTTATTTAGTTTTAGAAATTTTACTGATCTTTTAAATTCCAGAAGTATGGATATTACTAAACTAGAAAATGTAATAAGATATTTCTCATGAGCCTTGGAATAAACAGAAGTTCTGTTTTTCTGGATACCCTGTGCAACAGGAATAACATAATGATGCCATGCTGAGAGCAAGCATGCTTGCTCTAGTTTTTAAGGATACTGTCTTAATTTCTCAGAATCCCAATTTATATAGAACTCTGCTGGAAATATTTTTAAGATTGAATGTTCTTATAAATAATGTTTTCTTTTCTTAGGTCCTCAAAGGCTTCCTTTCCCTACTGGTTACAAAAGGCAGCGAGATTATGAAGATGATGATGAGGATGATGATGAATATGACTCTGAAATGGACGATTTTATCGAAGATGAAGGAGAACCTCAGGAAGAAATATCCAAGCACATTCGGGAAATCTTTGGCTATGACCGAAAAAAGTAAGGCTAAAGAAGAATTAGCTAAATATGATACACTTTTTATTTTGAATAATTCACAATATGGAGGAGAAACAAATGTCAATAGTAGAGGCATTGAATATAATGCTTAATTACAAACCCTTGAGTAACAGTTATTTTAAATCGATTTACTCTTTTGGCATTTAGTGTTTTAAATTAATTCAGAATAGTATGTGGTTTGCATTAGGGCATTAAACCATTTTTAAATATATATTGTAAAGTATATATTTAAGAAAAGTAAAGCAACTTCATGTAATAGAAATACATGGACTTTGAAATGAGAAAGCCATTCACAGAGCTATGTTGAAAGCCATTTTCATCTGATATCTGCTTCTCTTTGGTGTATTTTGCTACTCAAGACTGTGGTCTCTGGGCAGCAGTGTGAGACTAGCAGTGTTGATATATTTAAGAACTTGTTAAAAAATGCAGGCTGTCAGGACCTACCTTAGTCCTACTGAATTCAAATCTGCTTTATAAGGTCCTCAGGTGATTCATATATATGTACACTAAAGTTTGAGAAGCACTAGTATAAAGGAAAGATCAGGGTTTGAAATGAAATTTCACCACCCACTAGCTAGGTAAATGAGTAAATTTGGGGGTCTTTGGGGTTTTTGTTTTGTTTTTTTGTTTGGTGGTTGGTTGGTAGGTTGGTTGAGACTGGGTCTATGTAGCCCTGATTGGCCTGGAACTTGTGGCAATCCTCCTGCCTGAGCCTCCCAAGGGCTGGGATTACAGGTACACAACACTATACCTGGCTGAGTAAATTATTTTTAAAATGAAATTTTGGAAAGATTAAATGAGGTAGTTGTTCTTGTTGTTAGGTGCCATCGAGTCAGGTCTGAGTCATATAGCGACCCTCATAGGGTTTTCCATAGCTGATTGTTTTTGGGAGTAGACTGCCATATCCTTCTCCCAAATGAGGTAGTATATATGTGAAACAAATGAGACCTATCACAGTTTTTATAAGTTAGTAATTGCTACCTCCTGAGAAATTAGGCCATCTGAAGAAAAGATGATTTTAAAAAGACATTTAGTAGAATAAATAAAAAGAACTGAATTCAAAATAAGATGTAAAAATCTAATCTGTGTGTGCCAGTTGCTGTGGTGTGTGCCTATAGTCCCAGCTACTTAGGAAGCTGAGGCAGGAGGGTGGTGAGTTTGAGGTTAGCCTGAGCAACATAGCAAGACCCTTTCTCATTTTTAAAAAAATAAGTCTGATCTTAGTGCTGTTACAAAGCTAAGTACATGTTCTTGGTCAAACCATTAACCTCTCTGCTTCATTTCCCTCTGTTCTGAAGTCCTTCCCCATTTTATCATGGTCATGAAATTCCAGTGAGATTAATATATACAAAATACTTTTCATATTTGCTTTCATGACTTCAATGTAAATTATCAAGTAAACTAATCAAGTAGCTAAATTGAGATTATTGACTTGGTACCTTCATTAGCATTAGATTCAGTTATGGTTGCCTTCTGAAAGTAGTAAGAACTCATTTAATTTGCCCTTACTCCAGAAACTCACTTCTGCCCATTGTCTGCCCCCTTCACTCCCTCACTCCCTACCAAGCAAGGAGGAGTAATCCTAAAAGTGTATGTTTCATTTGCTTACAAAAATTTTTTTAACGAGAGGATGTAAATCCTTTAGAAAACTAAAGAATTTTTTTTTTACAACTTTGATTTCCTCTCATCAGATACAAAGATGAAAGTGATTATGCCTTACGTTACATGGAGAGTAGTTGGAAAGAGCAGCAGAAAGAAGAAGCAAAGAGGTGAGCTTTACAAAACTTTATTTGTGGATAAATGTCCTAAAAATTGATTTCTGCTTGTTGCTACAATTGCATCATTGGGAATAAGGGTTTTGGCCACACAGTTTAGATTAAAATCCTGCTATCTGTGAGGGCCTTAGACAAATTCCTTACCCTTTTAAAATGTTTTCTCATTTGTAAAATAAGAATATACTGTTTACTCATTGAGGTATTGTGGCAATTAAGACAATGGGTATGTAAAGTGCCTCATATGTCTATGTTAGGTGCCATTGAGTCAGGTCCAACTCAAAGCAACCCTATGTACAAGAGAATGAAAGTAAATATTAGAGGCCACCACCAATTCTGTTGTGGAATATTTTAACTTTTCTTTCCACATCAGACTTATCTCAGTCTTGCTAACCTGTAACTTTGCTGGCCTCAGGGACCCAACAGAGGTATGTTAAGATTCCTTCCACCTAATTCCTGTTTGGCTACCTGATAGTAAACTCATGATAATTTCTTAGGTAGGTAGTAACCAGTGATTACTTTGCTTATAGTGTTAATTATTCATAATAATAATTATTACCTATTGTAAGTAAATAATTCATCTTAGTCTCAACCCACAATACTAAAGTTTCTCCCTCTTGGTGTTCCTTCCTGTAATTAGATAAAATGTCAAACTAAAGTGTTGGGAAAGAATAAGAATAAAGTGTTATTAATGAATTCTTTTACGATTTGAGTCTGTTGACCCGTGGTTAAAAATGTGTGTGTGTGTGTGTGTGTGTGTGTGTGTGTGTGTGTGTGTCCATCCATCCAGTCATATCCCTGCTAGTCTCTCTTCAATGGTAAAACCCCATTGTCACAATCCATGTAAGCGCCCTGTTGAAATTTTATTCTTTGTTTTTAAAATGATAATCTTGGATATATTAACAAATACTACTTTAAAATTTTTTTCAACAGCTTAAGACTAGGTATGCAAGAAGACTTAGAGGAAATGAGACGTGAAGAAGAAGAAATGAAACGTCGAAAGGCCAAGAAACTGAAGACACGTTAACTGCTGTTTGATTTTTGTGAAATACTGGGAACACTGCTGCAAGAATTTCTTGCCTTCAGGCTGAATGAATCCCCTTATCATTTTAGATTTATACTTGGGCACTCAAGGAGAAGGAATGCATACTGTCATTTACAGGCTGTCATTTGAGCATAAAGTATTTTCAAATACTCCAGGGTGAAATCTATAATGCAGGTGATACAATGCCTGGTGTGTCCTCTTAGGAAGTTAACTATTCACAGATGCCAGCCTTGATCCTGATGAGCTATGCACTCTAATGTGGGGCCACACCCAGTCAGCCAATCTTTTATTGTTCCTTTGCTACTTTAAAAGGAAAAAAAACATTGCCTCCTAACTGCTTATAATTCTACTGATGTGTGAGTAGGGCACTGCCCAGCTCCCAGTCAAATTTAATGTCTTTATGAGGAACCTGGCCCTTCCATGAATGTTGCCAGCAATAAAGTGACCTGTCCTAATCTATGTTTGGACTGAGAACTGAAAAATGTAGTCTTTATAATTATCACATGGATGTTATCCTTGTGACTTTGAAGTACAAAATAGTGAGTTATATT
Organism: Pedetes capensis; assembly: GCA_007922755.1. Classification (NCBI taxonomy): domain Eukaryota; kingdom Metazoa; phylum Chordata; class Mammalia; order Rodentia; family Pedetidae; genus Pedetes; species Pedetes capensis. The sequence goes on along the minus strand of VMDO01016275.1, from coordinate 18,677 downwards.
CTGCATTATTTGTGGATTGGATGCTGAGCATTCTTATTAACTTAGATGATTAGGTAATTAATAAGTTTCCCAAGTTAAAAGATAAGTTATGCCAGTATATGAATATTTTTTTCCAAATCTTCTTTTCAGATTTACTGTTGCGTTTGGCTTTATTGTACAATAGACAAAGTCACTGTGCTTTTTGATTTTATCTTTTAAAATTCATTTTTATACTGGAGAAAGAAAAATAGTTATTCAAACATTCAACTTGAAAGAATAATAGTTTAAAAATAAGTAAGTGACATGTGAGGCTCCCTTCCTCCCTATTCTTCTCCCCCATCATACAGATATTTTAGAATCCCAATGTGCCCTGTTCCTCTTAATGTTTGTATTTTTAGGTTAAATTCCTTAGAAAATATTAATGGCAAAAAACCAAAAACTAAATTTATGTGTATCAAGAGCACCACCTTCACTTTTTGTCCATATTGCACTTTTATTTCAAACTATGCACTGTGAAGAGATTTTTTTCCCCCAGGTAGAAAAGGGTGTTTCCTGTTGCTGGTGTATTAATTGGTTACAGAACTTTCTTCATTTTCACTTTCTTTTTAAGTCAGACCTATAGATTTTATATCACTTAAAGCCTCAAGTGAAACAGTTCCAATCAGGCTAACCTAAGATATGGCTGGAAGGAACCCAACTCTCAAGGACAGTCATCATCAGAATATGAGATGATGATGATGCTAGGGAGTATTTGTCCTTGACTCCAAATGTGAGAAGTGGAGACAGTCAGAATTAAACTTGTAGGACAATTCTACAATAAGTGTTCTGGCTATCTTAAGCCATTGGACAGTGAGTAATAGGGAGAAGGTGGGGTTGTCTAACAATCCATATTCTTCAACAGGTCCAGATATTTTTATCCATAAAGTCATTATTCTTTCAGTGTAGGTATTACCATTGATAGCTTTCCTTCATGGGTCAGTGTGACCCAGTCCTTTAAATCATTTTGAATTTAGTTTCAAACTTCGAAAATCCAAGGATTAGATTTTTAAGTTGAATCCCATGAAAAGTGTCTTCATCACTAGATATAACACCCTAACTCTCCAGAGATCTTGTGCATCGGTAGTAGAAAATACTGTTGACTTCTCTCACCCATCTCACATACCTTCAATGGAATTGATTTAAGGGTAGCTTGGTATTCCATTTAATAAAATAGGTTTAGAACATTATTTTCTTTGCCATCATTTATATGCTTCCTCCTTCCTCAAGTGGATTTTCTTGGATATATTTTTTCCAATATTCAGACTTTTAAATCTGTAATTACAATCAAGTGCTTGTCATAGCTGAAAAATTCTGTGGCTTAAAAGTTTACTAGCACTTCATGATATGATGCAGTTACTTGTACAGAAAAGAACCATTGTGCTAGATTAAAGTTCTTGGTAGGCAGTCAGGTTATAATGTCTATCACTTCTCAGTGCATTTCTTCTATAACAGATGCTGATTTGCATCAACATTTAAAAAGAACATTTCTGTGGCTCATTTAAAAAAAGGAGGGAGGTGGGAGTTGTAAATCTTTTAAATTAATCTTGGCCTTGTTTCCAAATCCTGTCTTCCATTTTCTTCTTCTGTACCTCCTGGCGACTCTTATAAAATGCTCACAAGCCTTTGAAGAAACTGGAATAGGCTGCCATTTTGTCAAGGTTTACAAATTAAGTGCTTGGTTTTTAATGTATTTTTATTTTCAGATTTTCTTAATTCAATATTTGAAGATGTGCCTTTTATTGGGTAATGTTAATTCACGAATGTAGTAATGTTATTTCACAATTATAATGTTACATGATCATGTGTGTGGCATTCTCTAACACAAATTATGTGAAAGGAAAGTAGTTTTCATAAAACTCATAGCTCTGATTGCACAGTCCCACTTGCTTCTGATGTTGCTATGTCAGAGCAAAGGGCACTTTCTTTTAAAGCTACTTTCAGAACTTGTCTTTGTATTTTCTCTAAACTATAAATGCAATTATGTCCACTTGGAGGCCAGGGTACCACATGTCACAGGCAGCCTTACATGTGTGCCATGAGAAAGTTCAAAGACTGTTAACAAGAAAGAAAGTCTATGGGAGCTCAAAATTTCATTTTTTAATAGTAATCCCCAAGATTTTCTCCAAGAAATAAATTGTTATTTTGTATTTTGTAACTTAAAAAGCAGCTATTAGTACATTTCTGAGATATAGCAGGAGACCAAAACATTTTTGGAAAGAGAATAAATATATGAAGAAAGACTGGTTGTTTTATTTTCAGTGTGCTGGATTAGACTACTATTTATTTTGTGAGTGGATGTAATAAGATAAACATTCAGGTGTTTAGTATATGACTTAAGAGTGAAATATAGATTTCTTTGGAGTTATTAAATCCATCATGTCTTTTACATAATGGACAAATCAAATTAAAAAAATCCTTTTACATAGCTTAGTTTGTTTTTTGGTGCTGTTGACCTGCAAGAGAATATACTTTTGCATATACAGGTGAATGTTTTACAATTTATGTATATAAGAAATTGTAGGCATTAAAATATTTTATTGATATTTTTACTGGTTTGCATTTATTGATCCAAACTTCAAGCTATTCCTTATCTCATCAACTTGAACATTTGTTTCCAGATAGAAACTCAGTAGCTTACTCAGACTTCAGAAGTTAAGTGTGTCTCCATTCCACACTCTGCTCATTCTCCCTTATACCTTCACATTTGTTCAGCCCCTTTTCCACTCCTTTTCTGTTACCAGCTTAGAGTACCATTGTGCTGTCAGATACCTGACTTAGGAGAACTGTAAGGTGATTAGAGCACTTAGAATCTAGCTTTGCGGCCCAACTTTTGGACTTTTATCCAAATTGGAAGGAAGAAGTTTGGTATATAGTTTCTCTTGTCAAAATGATCCCCTGTAATAAAAAAAGCTTGAGATGCTGAAGAGACGAGTCCTTGGGAATATAAATAAGGCTGGTAGGCACAGCCACGTAGTCAGATAATATAAATACTTGACTTACTGGAATGGGCAGAGTCTAGATCATGGAAGAAATGGAAGAGATGCTAGTATCCTAGATTCAGAAATTTCTAACTTGTGTTTATGGATTTTGAATTCATTTCCCTTCCCATAAAAAGGGTAATCCATTTAGTACAAAGAACCACTTAACGAATACTTTAGTAAATGTACCAAATAACCACAAATAATTTTTTTTCAGTACTGAGGGTTCAACCCATGGCCTGTGCATAATAGGCAAGTGCTCCACCACTGAGTTATACCCCTTTTTATTTTGAGATGTTCTTGCTAAATTGCACAGGCTGCCCGTGATTTTAAACTTACCATCCTCTTGCCTCAGCTTCCCAAGTTGCTGGATTAAGGCATTACCAACACACTAAATGTTTTCTGTGTAAACAAAAGATCTGCTTTGCTGTAAAAGGAGCACTTCTCTTGAACAATGGAAACATCAGTCACCCCAAAGCTCCCTGTTCCATTTATGTGTGTGTGAAGTGGGTGGGAGAGAGACAAGACACTGAAATCCCCAAACTAATTTACAGGGCTTATGATCCAAAGGCTCAAATACTTAACCTACTAATTGCATCCCATCCCTGGTCTCTAAACTCACTCTGTCATACTGAGGGTGGAAAAGTTAGCTTTTGTTTCCTCATATGCTGCCCTTAAAAGAATCATCAGGCAACTTCTTCACTTTTCAAGTGAGGGAAACATTTAGGCAGCAAGATCTCAGATATCCCAGACACTCTTGTTTGACTCTTGCCTTGGCACATAAAGGCATGTATGGGAGGTGGCCTAGGTCTTAATCTTGACTGCAACCCAGAGCTGTGTGTGTTAGCAAGATACTTAAGCCTTTCAACCTTATATGTAAACTGATCTAATATCCAGCTTCAGGTTATTATAAGGATTAGAATAAGGTATACTTTATTATCTGGCCCCAATATTAAAATGAGGTCCTTTCCCCACATGAGATATGCTTTAGGGTTTTTTGGCTTTTTACAGAACTTGAGGGTTGAACCAGGGCCTCACACATACTTTGCAAGTGCTCTGCCACTGGTCTGCAGCCCCAGCCCACTTTTTATTTTCTACCTTGAGACAGGGTCTTGGGAGTTATGCAGGCTGCCTCTGGCCTCGAACCTGCAATCCTCCTGCCTCTGCCTTCCAAATTGCTAGGACTACAGGTGTGAACCATCCCACCTGGCTCAGGTTCTTATTAATAGCTATGAAAAGGCCACAGAGAAAATACCTCCAAAGAACAGACTTTGCCTTGAGCCCTTTATGTAATATTTTTTCACCTTTGAACCCTAGACTCAGAAGAAGGGTATTACTTGGGAGATGGATCAAAGAGCTGTAGAGAATTTCTATCTTTAAGAACACAGAATAGGGAACAAATTAAACTAGGTACTTTAACGTCAATGATAACTTCACATAAAACATGACAAAATAATGTGCAATTACTTTATCTGAAACCAACAACAGGAACTGCTAGCGTCAGTCAGGTGAGCTTCAGAGCTGCATTACTTCACCAGGATCATCCTTGCATATTTCCACAGGGGTCTAGGGGGAAAAAAGTACATCAGGTGGGTCTAGTGGTTGCTAGGGTGTAGGGCTGAGGACTTGCAGGGGACTGGCAGGGGTGGCTGTTTCCAGTTCTATCTCAACTAAGGCCTGTGATGCCAGCTGCTGGGGGAGCTCAGCACTGTGGGAGCTGACAAGACGCAGAGAGGAAAGAGACATCTGCCACCAGAAGCCTCTTACCAATGAGTGTTTACTCAAGAAGAGTTATGTTTGGTTGCAAAAATAGGCTGATTTTGGTAATGGTATTGAAAGCTGAACATTTTAGAACGTCTTATTAGTATAACAGACTAGCTAATCCATGTCAGAAAGCTTTGACTCTGGGCCAGAAATATTCTTTATGTCCACCTAAATAACTTAAAAAACAATGAAGAAAATATGTATAAATGACCACATGAAAGAAAGTGGGACCTCTCCCAACTCTAAGTAGAGTGTGTGAGTAATAATACAAGGTTAGCTGCAACCTTTTTTTTTTTTTTTTTTGGCTATATTGTGGTGTTTAACCCAAGGCCTCGTGCATGCTAGGCAAGTGCTCCACCACTGAGTTGCACCTTCATCCCCTTTTATATTTTCCTTTTTCTTTAAGTTGCACAGTCTACCTCTGGCCTCAAACTCAAGATCCTCCTGCCTCAGCCTCCTGAGTTGCTGGGATTACTGGCATGCACCAGGGCACCTGGCTTAAACTACAAGTTAAAAAAAATTATTTGTTTCTAAAGCTACATGAGTTGGATTTTCATGCTTAGAGGAATACATTTAAGAGTAGGAATAGAGAATGAAGTTAAAGGTACACTTACCCCTCCTGGGGGATATTTATATCCCTTCCACATCGTTCCTGCAATGAGAAGCATCCATAAGACAACAATCATTGTGGGACTTCTTGCTCTGCTGGTGGTGTGAGCAGGGGAAATGGATGGTTGTGAAAGGTGTGGTGTTCTATTCCCTGAATCCTAGTAATTACGCAGTCTTCATTAAAGACCAGATGGTGGGTGGCCCAGCATAGCAGTGTCTGAGGAACTTTGTGGTCTAGTCTAAACTAAAATGCCTCTCCATGGCCATTTTAAGGGTCAGGGCTCAGACACCAATTGTGACATCAGCCCCTGTGACACTGAAGACTCAGAGTGAGCAGCACTGGGATGGTTGACCAGGTTGTCAGGTATGTTAGGGTTAAAGAAACTTTACCAAAGGGGCCCTGTTCTCTGGTCACTCTGTTTAGGAACTACCCATAATCACATCCTTAATAATTCATCACATGCCAAAATGTTTAACAATTGACTTTAAACAATCAGATGAAAAAAAAAAAAAAAACCCTGTTAAAAAAAAAAAAAAACAAATTCCTGGATTTATAGAGAAATTTAACTGGCTAGGTAGACCATGAACAATTTTACGCCATGGTTAGGCTGTTCAAAGAAGAAAAATCTTGCTTTTGATAAAATGCCAATTAAGCCTTCATCATGCAACCTTCCTGGAAAGGGAAGAGAAGGAAGATTATTATGCTCATTTCACACCTGGAAAAATGAAGCAAAAAATAGTTGAAGTGGTTTGGACAAGATCATACAATATGGCAGGGGCTTAGCTAAACAAATGCCTAGTTCTTCCATTCATATTCCCATATTCAAAAAGTCTGCTGCTTTGAGCCAGTGCTCACAGAAATCAGGCAGATGGAGAAAAAAAAAGACCAACCATTATTATTTCCTGCTCTTAGTACACCTGGGACTGGGGCGGAGCAGCTTCCTCAAAACCCTTTTGCTCCTGTAATCAGTATATATTAAGACTACCAAGAGTTAAGTTTCTCTGAAAATGGAACTTCTCTAAAAACAAACACAAAAATAGGTCTGAATGAAATGAGTTGGATGTTAAGAAGCCCAGATGGTTTATTGAGAGGGACACTGCCATTTATGTAGGCAGGCTGGTCTACTAGAATGTATATGAGAGGGTATTAAGCCCAGAAATCGCTTTATATTCATCTTTACCAACTTTAGTTAGTTGTGTGGCCCTGGGTAAATACTTGAGGTCACTGTAGCCAATAAATATTTGTTGACAGGTTCATTATTTTGCTTAGTTAAGTTAGTAGTTTACTAAATACTAATTGTCAAGCTTTGCATTAAATACCTTACATGAATCCCCAAATGTAATCTTCACAAAAATAGTAAGCTATTCAAATATCTCCCATTTCCCAGATGAAAAAACTGAGGTTCAGAGAAGCTAATTAAATTTCCCAAGGTCACATAGCTAATAAGCTGCAAAGCTAGGACTTCAATTCAAATTCATATTAACTCCAGTTTCACAATCTGCCAAAAGGGATGTTAAAAATATTAGTCTGCATTTGGGAAGAGGAAGGGGACCAAGGAGAAAGGGGAGGGCTTATTAAGGAAGGTAAAAGGGGGGTGAATATGATCAAAGTACATTATATACAGATATGAAAATGTCACAATGAACACATCATTTTACACAATATATCTTAATACACTTTTTTTTTCAGTACTAGGCTTTGAACCCAGGGTCTCACACATGCTAGGCAAGTGCTTTCTCACTGAGCTGCACCCCCAACCTCTTTTTTTTTTAATTGTGGGACAGGGTCTCAGTAAATTGTATAAGCTGCCTCGGGCCTTGAACTCTTGATCCTCCTGCCCCAGTCTCCTGAGTAGCTTGGATTACAGGCATGAGCCATGTCACCCAACTAAAAAAAATTTTTTTTTAATGTTAGTCTGATATACTGTTTGTGAGGAGAAAGTAATTTGATAAATGGGAACACTCTTCAAGAAGAATATAACATGGTTATTGATAGATTTTTTAACCATGGCTTGCTCTCCTCAGCAGTATTCCTCAAGTCACTCTCCCTATGCTACATCTCAAAGCATTTTCCCTTCCAGACTTTGCTATAGTTTCCAGGGGAATAAAAACTTTCCACTGAGGCATCAAGGCGCTGCCAAGTCTCTGGAAATGGGGAACCCGGGCAAAAAGACCTGACCACCCACTCACAGTAGCAGCTCTTGCTCCAAAGCCTGGCTCTTCCGTCGTGCCTTGCTCTCCTGAACAGGCCACCTCTCTTTCCACTTGAGCGTTGGAGGCTGTGTCAGAAAGAAAATTAAAGGTAGAGATGGCTCCACTTGTTGGAACTGTGGGTAAGTGCCTCTGCGTGGTGACTTGAAAGGATGGTGAAAGGTCCCTCTTGTCCCAATTCTCCTTCTTAATAGCAATTTATGATCTGTTGTTGTTAGGTGCCTTCAACTTGGGCCCAACTCATAGCAACCCTCATAGGATTTTCAATGGTTGGTTGCTTTGGGATTGCATTGGGAGTGAATTGCCATATCCTTCTCCTGGTTTTGCAGTGCTAGGGATTGAACCCAGGTCCTCAGAGTGCAGCATGGCACTCTACCAACTGAGCGAAATCCCAGCCCCAATTTGTGATCTAGTAGGCTTGAAACCAACAAGTCAGTCACTGTCTCCAGAAGACCGCATCAAAATTCTATAATGCCTTCAAACAAGTATATCCTAGGTAGTGGGGTGGGAGGAGGGAGCAAGGGGAAAAGAGATGGGAGGGGCGAGAGCACAAGTAAGCGAAACTTGACTACCAGGGATTTACATGCAAAACCATTACTTACCATCAGCTCTGGAAATGTGCCCATGTAACATGCAAGTCCAACAAAGAGCATCCAGCCAAGCACGATCATGATCAAAAGTCAAATAATTTCTAAGATACAATTGCACAATGAGACTATTCACCAAGATCTTGGCAAAGAAGTGTGCTCATGAAACCTTCAGTTGATAGAGATCTCACATGTCAGTTCCATTCCTTGGCTCCAAAGGATCCACAATTCCCTAAGGGAGAAGGTTGAGTCTAATAGGGCATTGTGACATCATTGGCCATATGGCCCAGACTTACAATACACCAGAGATACTTACCCTAAACCAGTACCTGAGCAGCAAACTGAGCTTTTTGTATATCTTATCTCACAGCAACACTATGAAGTAAGTATTATTATTAACCCCAATTTATTAATGAGAAAACAAAGACTTACCCTAAGTGACTTGCACTAAAGCATACTACTAGTGCTTGAGATCAGGCCAAGCCTTAGGGGCCAGCTGTCTGTTAGGAAGTTGGGGTTTTAAGATTAGAGCCAGGAATGTGGAAAGTTTGTTGCTAGGTCTCTGAAAGCTGTGAATGAAACAAATTGAGTCCTAAGGAAATGACACATCTATTTCTGTCCTTACAACATCTCCCCTCCCATCTTGAAGGCTTTCTCAGCACCATTTGGTACCCACATTCTTCAATACCTTCTGTCATTTCTTCTTCATTTGTTCTGTTAGTCATCAAAAAGCCCCAAGTATCCTTGTCCTTTGCGCAAAAAAGCCTCCAGCTGATGCTGTGGCTTCCTCCAAGGTCTTGCTAAGTTCTGCAGGCTGCCTCTGGCCTTGAATATGCCATCTGTCAGCCTCCACCTCCAGGATAGTTAGTTGGAATTACAGCTGTGCACCAATGTGCCCAGCACTGCTAATACTCTGTTGCTGAGCTGTCTCAATGGTTCTCCACAGTACTTGCTCCCTCTCTACAACCTGTTAAATACAACTGTGTTCCTGATGGCCTCTAGCTGGAGGGCACTCACAAGCTGGAGTCCTTCAAATTGTCCACAACGCTCTACAGTCAGCTCTCTGACTTTTACCATCTCAGAATCACCTGAAAGCCTGGCTAAAACAGACTGCTGGAGGCTGAGGGTGTAGCTGAGTGACAGAGCACTAGAGGTCCTGATTTCCATCCTGGGCACCTCAAACAAACAAGAACAGATTGCTGAGCCTATACCCAGAGTTTCTGATTGAATAAGTTGGACTGGGGCCTTAGAATATACAATTCTCTGGTTAATTAGCTCCATTTAGTATTCAGATTTCAAAACCTCATGCAGTATATAATAAACATATACATTTTTGTGATAATTAACAAAATTACTTTTTGAAAAGGAACCTGCATTTCTAACAAATTCTAGGTGATGCTGAGGTTGTAGGTCCAGGGACCACATTGGAAGAATCACTACTATAACCATGTACCTCTCCTCTCTCTGACTTACCCTTCTACTTCTGCTTGCTCACTTCTTTCTTCATTCTCCTTCAGCCATACTGGCTTCCTTGCAGTTTTGAGCCTCCCCAAGCACATGCCTGTCTGAGGACTTTGCTTTGGCTGCCTTCTAATTTGACCACTCCCTCACCTCTCAATGAGACCTACATCTCCTTATTTATCTTTTAAAATTTTATTCTCCACAACTCCTAATCACCTAATAACATGCTATATAATTTACTTATTATAGTTATTATTTTGCTCTTCCTCTACTAATAAAAAATGACAGCCTTAGGACAGCAGATATTTTGTCTATTTTGTTCAATGCCTAGAAAAACAAGTGGCAAATTAGTAGATGCTCGACAAAAATTTTTTGAATGAATAAATGCTTCTTCCTTTGGCTCTATCTATAAATACAATCACTCTCCTGACTGACCAAGCTCTTAACAATTACAATACACAGTTCCTGCGACTTTTTAGCCCTATTGCCTCAAGCCAGGGATACATAGCAGGTAAGAACCCTCACAAGTCAAGGAGACCAAACAATACTAGAAAATTATTGTATCCTCCATTTCTTGTTCACCTTCCTTCTTCAGATGACATTATCCACAAATCTCCTCTCACTAGTTTCCAAAACTTTTTTTTTCTTCCATCTGGTTCCCCCCCCCCCCTTGAAACTACCAAAAGAGTTCTGACCACTCTCCTTAACAAGAAAACAAAAAACACAACCACACCTTTCCCTCTCGCGGTGCATCATCAACCTTATACTACTTTCCTATGTTCCTATTATCTGACAAGGTTCTGCCCAATTTTAATTTCTCATTCCATTCACTGAAATGTTGCTTTTTGAATTTCCACTACCTCCTCCTCCCCAAATCCAACTACAATTTTTGGTCTTGATCTCTTCTAATACTCTGCTGAATTTCACAAATCTTTCTAGAAACTCGCATGTTACTTCTACCTCCTTTAGTGCTTGTTCACGGGTCCTTCCTATTCCTCTCTTCATAGCCGTCCCCAAGTTTTCTCCAGTAAACTGCGTGACAGTTCTACAGTCGCCAACGCGTTTCCGACCTCCCTCTATAGTCACCTGCTTGCTCCGGGTTCACGCTGCAGGCTGGGTTTTACTCTGGGCGGAGCCAAGCAAAGCCTCGGGCGTTGGATGCTGCTGGAATTTCCAGACCGGGAAGGGGCGGGGTCTTGGATCACGGTCCTCCGCGGCTTCCGTCCTGCAGCTGGTGCGGAAGGAGGTCCAGGGGCTAGGTTAGGGGAAACCGGATCCGGGACCACGCTGAGGATGGAGTTCGAGTGTGAAGGTGTGAGGCGGCTCCTTGGCAAGGTGCGAACAGCTGACCGAGCCGGGTCTGGACCTTCGGGGCCGGGGAGGTTGTCTCTGTCCCTGGCCGTGCTGCCTCTTCCTCGCCTTTCTCCGTTTGGTGCGGAGACGGGCTGGTCTGAAGCCGGCTGTGAGAAGCGGCCCCAGGGAGGCCTCGAGGGTCAGAGGCGGCCCCATCTCTGTCGAGGCCGGGGCTCTAGTTACCCCCGCAGCCCCGGTGTCCCCAGCTTCTACCCACGCCTGGTCCTTCTCACACTACCCTCTGCACTGGCCTCAAACATCTCCCAGCACACGCTGTCCCTATTACCACGCCTTTCTCTCTGCTGAAATGATTGGTTTTTTTGTTTTGCTCGCTCGCTCGCTCTCGCTCGCCCTCTCTCTCTCTCTCTCTCTCTCTCTCTCTCTGTGTGTGTGTGTGTGTGTGTGTGTGTGTGTGTGTGTGTGAGTGATCGTTTTTTAAGCCTCGATTGAGTCACTCCCTGGAAGAGTGAATCATTCTGTTCTGTCTACCTGCTTTCAGATATACAGGTTATCACATTGTGGAGTAATTACAAACCTTACTCCTGCTGTGAGCCCTTTTGAAGGTAGAGACTGCTGTTTTTGTATTCCCTTCACCTAGCACTGTGCCTATCAAAGTCGGCATTAATTTACTTACTGAAAGATCTGAGTAGATTTAGGAATTAAGACTGGGCTTAAAAGCCCAGGAGAGCTAATGTTGAAAGGTTGAGGATTGGGACAGCAGAAATCTGTCCTACATTTCTGGGGCCTGACTTCTGCAAGTTTCCGCATTAGAAGGATGAAGGCACGTTCTGACCTCTTAGTTCGCCGCCAATGTGCCGTCTGAACAAATTTCATTTTTCATGAGCTTCTTCCTTAAGTGTTTACCAATGTGTCTTAGAATTTCTCCGAGCATATGGGCGTGGTGGTTCCCGCTTGTAATGCCAGCAACTCAGGAGGCGGAGCCAGGAGGATCAGGAGTTCGGGGCCAGAGGCAGCCTGCACAACTCAGCGACACCCTGACTTAAAATACAAAAATTAAAAATGGGCTGGGGGAGCAACCCAGTGGTAGAGCACTAAGTATGTGCAGGCCCTGGGTTCAGCCCCCAAGTACTGAAAAAAAAAAATTTCTCCCCGCAGAAACCATACATTTTATGCTATTTTTTGTTGGACTTGCCTGTATCTTTCTTTGTTGGGACAGCTTTTACACCGTGGGGCGTTTAAAAACATCAAGATTGAAATTCTGTATGTACTTTGATTTGAATGATTTTATCTACAGTGACAAGGGTAGATCTTGTAGAGTTTTTTGGTTTTGTTTTGTTTTTGTTTTGTTTTTAAACAAGGTCTCATGTACCCCAGGCTGCCTTAGAACTTGCTGTGTAGACCAGGCTGGCCTCAAACTTGCTTTGATCCTCCTGCCTTGGCCTTCTGATTCTAGGAATTACAAGTATATGTCACCACGCCCAGCTGGATGAGAAATATTATGTTTAGGGTTACTACCCTTTATGTCTCCTCAGAGCACATGAAATTATAAGGACCAGTCTATCAAGTTTTAATATGGGGAGTATGATGGATTGTTCAGTGGGAAGAATTGTTAAAGTTATGGTGGAACTATAATGAAGGAAAAAGAAAAGAGACAATGGTTTTCTTTCAAGGTTGATTGTGGATTAGCGGAGAAATTTAAAAATTATTATTGTCAGTGTATAGCTTAGAGTCTGGCCCATAGGTGTTTTTGACATTGTTGTATGTTTGTTTTTTTGGTGCTGGACTTGAACCCAGGACCTTCTAAGTAGACACTCTACCACTGAGCTACATCCCCAGACTCCTGTAGGTCCTCAGTAAGTATTTGTATAAATTAAGGAAAGCAGTCAGAAACAAGTCAGCACAGCAAATATTTCTGAGGTTTCTTAGCCTCTGCACTAGGCAAATAAAATAACTTAATATCTAGAAATAATTCTTGTTCAGAGAAATCATTAATGTAGACAGTACACTAAAAAGCATGTAAGTGTATGGAGAAACTGAAAAATCTTATCAAACACAAAAGACAGCCTAAATAAATAGATATCCTAACTTCATGTGAAGGCTCTCCCAAATTGATGTACAAAGGCACTCCGATTCTAATCAAAATTCTAACTGGTTATTTTGAGAACTTTTCATACTGATTCTGGAATTCATTGGAAGGGTAGAAAACCAAGAATAATCTTGACATTGTTATAGAAAAAGAATAAATATGAGGACTTGCTCTACCAAATGTCAGTACCATAGTAATTAAGATGTGGTGTCTTAAATCCATACTTAGAATAGGATTAACATATCAACTAGTGAAACAGCTAGAGGACTTGAAATCATATTCATACATTTGGAAAGGCAATGTAAAACAAGAGGCATGGCAGATAACTACAGAAAGGAAAATGCAGAACCATAACACACTGGCATCCAATTCCACCGGATCTCCGAAGCTAAACAGGGTCATCCTGGTTACCTCTTGGATGGGAGACCACCTGGGAATACCAGGTGCTACAGTCTAGGGAGAAGGACCGGGAAATTCACTCCCCAAACAATCTGCCATTAAAAATCCTATGAATAGCAGAGAAGAACTGACAATAACGCTGGGCACAGTGTGGTGTCCTGGAGTGTTTCATCTCTTATACACAGGGTAGCTGTGAGTTGGATCCAAATTGACAGCACCTAACAACAGCAATAACATGGGGAAAAAATGAAATCGTATCCTTACCAAACATAAAAATTCCCGGTGGATTAAAGACCTAAATGTAAAGCTACTTTTAAAATTTATAGAGATAAATGTAGTGGAGAATCTTTGCAGATTTAGTGTTGCAAAAAATTTTTTAAACAAGACAAATGAAGAGACTAATTTGACTACATTAAAATTAAGAATTTTCACATACCAAAAGATACCATGAAATCTGGTGCCATGGCACATGCCCATAATCCCAGCAATTTGGGAGACAGAGACAGGAGGATCATAAATTTGAGGCTAGAGGCAGCCTGTGTAATTTAGCAAGACCCTGTCTCAAAATGAAAAGTAAAAAATGGGCTGGGTATGTAGCTCAGTGGTAGAGCACTTGCAAAGCATGTGTGAGGTCCTGAGTTCAACCCCCCAGTATGTATAGCACCTCACCTTTACATATCTTAATCATGAGATCTTCATATATACCTGTAGAAGTTGATGGGCAGTTGCACTCTTTTTTGCAGATGAAAACCTTAATGCTCAGAGAGAGGAAACAAGATCCATTAGCAGTCATCCCTCATATTCTCCCAGTCTTTCCCAATCCTAGACACCCAGTAATCTATTTTCTATTGCTATGGATTTGCCCATTCTGAATATTTCATATACATGGAATCATATAATGTATGACTTTTTTTTCAGGTTTCTTTCACTTAGCATAATATTTTCAAGGTTCATATTGTAATGCTTCATTCCTTTTAATAGCTGAATACTCCACTTTATGGATATGATACATTTATTGGGTAAATTCATCAGTTGATGGATATTTGGATTGTTTTTGGCTATTATGAACAATTGTATAAAAGTTTTTGTATGAATATAGTCTTTTATTTGGGGTATATACCTGGGAGTGGAATTGTTGGGTCATTGGGTAACTGTTTAATTTTTTGAAGAACTATTGAGTTTTTTTCCAAAGCACCTGCATCATTTTACCACCAGCAGTGGTATATGTGCATGAGAGTTCTGATTTCTCTATACCTTCTCGAACACTTATTATTTTCTCATTTTGATTATGTCCTTTAGCTTTTCTTTTCTTTTTTTCTTTTCCTTTTTTTTTTTTTTTTTCCAGTACCAGGCAGTTGAACCCAGGGCCTCAGGCATAGTAGGCAAGTGATCCTCCACTGAGCTATTTTTCCACCACCGCCTATTTTTCATTTTTTATTTTGAGACAGGGTCTCACTAAGATGTGCAGGCTGTCTCTGGCCTTGAATTTGTAATCCTTCTGCCTAAGCCTCCTGAGTGGCAGAGATTACAGGTGTGCAGCACAGTGCCTGGCTATAGCCTTACTTTTGATTATAATTTGAATTCTCCCACCTTTTTATTCTTTTTCAAACTTGTTTTGGCTATTCTGGGGCCCTTGAATTTCCATATGAATTTTAGAATCAGTTTGCAATTTTTACCCTTGGTGCTGGGGCTTCAAATTTGCTAGGCAGGTGCTCTACCACTGAGCTGAATCCCCAACTCCTGCAGTTTTAAGTTGTGAGGGGGCTGGTGTTGGAGTTTGAACCCAGGAGCTGGATAAGCTGGATATTAGGCAAGTGCTCTTATCACTGAGATATGTATCCCCAGTCCAATTTCCAAAATTTTATTTAAAAAGCCAGCTGAGATTTCAATAGGGATTATGTTGAATCTGTTGGGGATATTGCCATCTTGACAATTTTTAGATCCATGAATACAGTATATCTTTCCATTTACTTTGGTCTATTTTATTTCTTTCAATAATGTTTTAATAGTTTTCAGTCTCAGCTTTGTACCTGTTGTTGAGTTTATTTCTAAATATTATATTCTATTTCCAGAATGTGAATAGATTCTATTTCTCTATCCTTTTTCCTTTCCTTTAATCCACATTATATGTCTAGGATGTGGGTTGTAATTTTCTTTGCAGCTAAGAAAATAAGTTCAAAAAATTAAATGATTTTTCCACAAGGAAAACAAGGTAGTAAGTCTGGGAGGGCATCTGGAAGAATGAAGAGGCAGTTCATTTAACTTGATGGCAAACCCTTATGTGCTTTTGTTTTCCATTTGAAACCCAGGATGCAGGACCAAAGGGTGGGAGGAGAAGGTCAAGGTGCCTCAAGTGAACAAGGCATTCAGAAAAGAAAATTGGACCTTGGATAGTGAGAGGGGTGACTCATCCTGCCCCATCTTTGAACCCTACAGGAGGTATTTGGAGGCAGTTTGATTTCATGGTTAAAGGCCTAGGCCCAGGGTCTGAGCTTGGGCTTGACTACTTTACATGCTGTCTGACTCAGCAAATTACATGGATTCTCTAGATTTCGTTTTCTTATGTTGCAAAGTAGAGCAGTTGTAAGCCCTGGTTTAAAAGATTAAATCAAACACTTTTCATATTTGTAAGTCTCTAGGTTCTACCACATAGTAATTATTCAGTTCAGTGTTACCTTAATTGTTTTGTTGTTCATAGCTTTATTTTTATTCCATGCTCATTTTTTTCTTTTCAGTACAAGTTCAGGGATCTAACTGTGGAAGACCTGAAGAATGTAAATATGTTTTTCCCACATTTCAGATATTCCATGGACACTTACGGTAAGAATAATATCTTCTAGTCTTTGCTGCCATATTTGAACTATTAATTATTTGGTCTTAATGAGCTGCAAAATTATAATTTTTCATTTCTTTTTTTACTCTGACTTTTAGCTACCTGTGACATGTGGTTTCTAAGAAAATTTAAGTTAATATAATATAGAAGGTTTTGTGTTAGGTTTTTTTTTTATTATTATTGCTACTGTAACAAATTACCACAAATGTAGTGGCCTAAAAAACACAAATTTAAAGTCTTACTATTCTGTAGCTTAGAATTCAACTAGTCTGAAACCAAAATATCAGTAGGTCTTTATTCCTTCCTGGGTGTATCTCCAAGAAGATGCTTCCTTGCCTTTTTAGTTTCTAGAGGGCATACAACATTCCTTGGCTCTTGGCCTCCTTTCTCCATATTCAAAGCCAGCAATGTTGTATGTCTATAACTATTCTTCTTTATTCAAATATCCCTCAAACTATGGCTGAGAAAGGTTCTCTACTTTTATAATGACCAGTATGATTAAATTAGATCTACTCCAGTAATACAGGGTAGTTTTCCTATCTTCGGGTTCTTATTTGAATCACATTTATAAGATCCCTTTGCCAAGTAAGGTAACATATTCACAGGTTTCCAATGATTAGGTTGCAGACATCTTCAACAGCCTTTATTCTGCTGCTTTCCACATATATGTTATTGTTTGTTGTTAGGTGCTGTTGAGTCAGGTCCAACTCAAAGCTACCCTATCTGCAACAGAATGAAACACTATTCAACACTGTGCCATGCCTGCACTATGTTAGTGCTTCTTTGTTATTCATAGGATTTTGAATGGCTGATTGATTTGGAGTGGGCTGTCAGGTCCTACTCCCAAGCCTATAGCGCCCGGTATTCCCAGGTGGTCTCCCATCCAAGGGCTAACCAGCCCAGGCGCTGCTTAGCTTCCAAGATCAGATGGGATTGGATGCCAGGTGGTATGGCTGTAGATACTATGTATATGGTTGATTCTAAATTATTAATAACAAAATTTTTGTTATCTTGTTCACTTAATAGAGAGGACCTGGTTATGTAAGAAATATTTTGGTTTATTATCTTTCAAAAAATATTTTATCACAATCTACTGTTAGAAGTATATTTTATATGCTCCTACGTGCACATAACTACAATACTATTTGCACTCTGGCATTTTCTCTTCTGTTCTGTTCCATTTAAAAATAAATGCTGGTTTAGACTTCCTAAGTTGATTTTAGGACCCACAAATTAGTCAAAATGCAGTTTTGAAAAACTTTTTTCTATATAAATATATATTTTAAATTTGAATTAGCTTGAGTTAAGAAAATTTATCTAATTCAGATTTATATATTTGATATCCTGAGGAGTCATTGAAGTATTGTCCATTGTTGTTAGGTGCCCTCAAGTCACATCTGACTCATAGTGACCCTCATAAGGTTTACAGTGGCTGATAGTTTTGGGATTGCCTTGGGAATGGACTACTACCTCCTCCCATTTTTGGGGTGCTGGGTATTGAACCTGAGTTGTCAGAAAGTGCAGAGCAGCACTGTACCATCTGAGCTAAAGGAATAGTTAAAAAATTGTGTTGTTGTTAGGTGCTGTCGAGTTGGGTCCACCTCATATAGACCCTGTGTACAATGGAATGATACATTCTCTGACAATGTGCCATGCCCAGTACTATGTCAGTGCTTTTCTGCTATTTATAGGGTTTTCAATGGCTAAATATCTCAGGAGTGGGCTGCCAGGTCCTTTTCCCATTTTTGCAGTGCTGAGGATCAAACCCAGGTCCTCAGAGTGCACAGGGCAAGCACTCTACCAACTGAGCTAAACCCTAGCCTAGCTAATTGTGTGTTTGGAAGAAATTATTAGATTCTGATTCATCTGTGACTAATCTTCCAGTACCCTACCTCACTCTGTTTTTGTCCCCCTGAGAATCAAACCCAGGGTCTTGTGCATGCTAAACAAGTAGTCCACAACTGAACTAATCCCCAAGCCTCTGGCCTGTTTTGATTAGCACCTACTTATTTCATGCTGCAAAAATGCCTCAAGATGGATATAATAAATACTATTTGTTGAATGTTATATATGCTTCCAAATATTTTATCTATATTATCTCACATATTTTTACAACCAATGCTGTGAAGTATTACCTTCATTGTGCAGATAAACTGAGGCTCAGATAGTTTTAAAAAGCCATGTTTATAAAGCCATGAAACACATGAAAAAGTGCTCCATATCCCTAGCCATTAGGGAAATGCAAATCAAAACAACGCTGAGATTTCACCTTACACCAGTAAGAATGGCCAAGATCAATAAAACAAACAACAACAAATGCTGGCGAGGTTGCGGGGAAAAGGGAACACTTTTACATTGTTGGTGGAGCTGTAAATTGGTGCAACCACTATGGAAATCAATATGGAGGTACCTCAAAA
>VMDO01016274.1:0-48348 GCA_007922755.1 Pedetes capensis | reverse complement strand
ACCAGAGTGCTCCTTGGAAGCAAAAATGGCCAAACTGCGTCTTACATATTTCGGACATGTAGTCAGGAGAGAACAATCCCTGGAGAAGGACATCATGTTTGGGAGAGTGGCAGGTCAATGGAAAAGAGGAAAACCCTCCACCAGATGGATTAACACAGTGTCTGCAACAATGGGCTTAAACATAAATAAGATGGTTTGCCTGGCACAGAATGGGCAAGTGTTTCGATCTGCTGTACGTAGGGTCGCTATGAGTCGGACTCGACTCGACGGCACCTAACAACAACAAGGGAGTGGATTGCCACATCCTTCTCCCATTTTTGTGGTGCTGGGAATTGAACTTGGAACCTCAGAGACTGCAGAGCAGCACTCCACCAATTGAGCTAAATCCCAGCCGAAAGTGTATGTTAAAAGGCTATTATTATGTAGTAGGATCTCAATTTAGCAAGACTTTTTTTTTTTTTTTCATGTGACAGGGTCTTTCTGTACAGCTCAGACTGACCTGTAGCTCTCAATCCTCCTTCCTCTGCCTCCCAAATGCTGGGATGGATTATAGGTGTGTACCACCATGAATGGCTTAATAAAACCAGTTTAATTATTGGTTATTGTGATTACCAGTTCCTCAATAACTATTCTTTTTCCTCACTTAGTGTTTTATAAAGGTTGTTTCCTCAGCATGAAATACTCTTTTTTTCCCACCTTTCCTGCCAGTTCCTATTTATGTTTTTGAGCTTATTTAAGTATTCCCTGATGCTCAAGGGTGTACTAACACTAAATTAGTTCCCATAGTGTCTATACCTAATCTGAATAGAGTTTTGTAATTATGTAGTTGAAATTAACTATGTATCTTTGTCAGCATTGTATTTACTTAGATCAGTATGCCAATATTTGTAGAATGAATAAGAAATGATTGTCTTAGAAGCTGTTGTTAGGTAATTAAGTCTAGCTTTTTAAAGCATTTTAAAATGATAAAATTGGCCTTTTAGTATTAGAAAGATAATCACCTTTTTTGTACTATTACATGCCTGGTTTAGGAGTGTATATATGCACAGTCATCCATGCACTACCCCCAGCCCAGTAGTCAGACTGCATTTTTAAAGATCTTACATAATTTTCACTATCTTTTTCTGTATTTTATATGTTATCAGTCATGCTATAAATAATATAGTTTGTTGTTTGGTGCTGGTTTAATATCTGTTTAAAAAACTGCATGTCACTTCTAAGAGTCATGTTTTAAATACTGATTAAAATTCTAGGCCTCATTTCATGCCTAGCCTAATTTATTTCAGGATCTCTACTCTCTTGATTCCATACGTGATTACAGGGCAAACAAGCAGACTTAAATGTGCTGTTCCATAGAGATATTTAACTGAAGGCCTTGGTGCTTGCCTTCAGTTATGTATGGCTTTGTAAGCTAAAGATTCTCCACTATTGTTAGAGGAATGTAGAGAGGATAAACTGGAGTGCCAGCCAAGTCTTTTCTAAGGTGTTACTTATAAATCACTCATTATAGTTTTAATTTATATTTCATTATAAAGCATCTTAAGATCCCAGATAATAATGATGCTAAACCAAATAGAAGCAATCTGTTCAACATTTTAAAATAATTCTAGCTTATTCACGTCTTATAAACTTTCTTCCTAGTTTAGTGATCATTGGAATGGCATCTCCAAAATGAAACAGATTGAAATAAACCATAACTCATGATTGATGTGTTAGATAAGTATCTTTGTCAGCACTAGCAGAGAATCAGAAATTTAACCTGCTTTGATTAAGCAGAAAAGATTAAAAATATGTATCTACACGATGATCAGTGTTTATATCCTAATGTGATATTATGGGACAGTTTGTAAGTGGCTGGTTTAAGTGTTCTTAATATCCTGGTGAATGAAATGAGCATAGCCAGATGATAGGAATGACATATATCTCTTTGGACAGACGTAGTCATGAGGTATACTTTTCCACTAGGGCAGAGTAAGTTATAACACATTCTATTCATGCAAGTAGTATTAACATATCTTAGATTTCAAGGCAATGAAAGTATATAATGAAAGAAAAACTCCAGATGGTGTCATTAGGGTTAATGCTTTTCATTTTGTACTGAGACTGTGATCTTTGGGTTTTGAGATTGCGTGTAACTACAGGAAGATAGAGATGAATTTCAGCTAGAGAATGGACCTTGTGGGTATAAACACAAAGCACTTTTTAAATACCATTTCATATGTGATGATCACTAGCATAGCAGGTGCAGTTAGGGAAATATAACAATGAGTGCTGCTATTTTAATTTTTTCTGAACTCCTACTGGAGGTTTTGAAATGACAGGTTTTGGCTCCTGTGGATATGCCAGCTTGTGACAAGCCACCTGAAAGTAGATCGTGAGAATCAATTTGATTGTCATGTTGCAGTCTCAGGTTTACAAGAAAGATGAAGGAGGTCATTTCACATTAGAAAAAGAAATGGGTAGATATTAGATTTTGAAAAACAGTGTGCATTCGAGGAAGTCAGATGTGGAAGTATTTATATTGTATCTACTTATAAACTAAATACACTAAAAAAAATGATAAAAGACAGGAATAAAAACTTTCCCATTATCAACCTGTCTAGGCAAAGAAGAGTGGGAGTCTGGTATAAATAAGTATGCATGACTGCTTAATTCATAAGTGGCAATTTAATTATTTAACCTATATATGAAGATCTTTACATTTCATCCATAAAGGAATAGCATTATATCCAGAAAATTTGTAGCTTCAAGGTTAATCTGAAATATTTTCAAAGTTTACCCTAAACCCCAAAGGATTATAGTGCCATTGTATCACTGTAAGTGCTTCTGAAGCTAACAAATCAATGTCCAGTTAAAATATTTTTGTTTTGTTTTGTTTTGTTTTGTTGAGACTGGGTCCCAGGCTGTCCTCCCTCATACTCGCCATCTTTCTTTCTTAGTCTCCCTAGTGCAGGGAATACAGGTGTGTGTCACCACACCTGGGGAAATATTATTATTGATACTGTTTTTAGAAACTTTCCTGGTTTTTGCATTATTTTTCTTTAACTTAGGTTTATTGAGATACTGTTTTCATACAGTAGAACTCACTTCTTAGGCCAATAGTTGTGTGCGTTTTTAACAAACTACACTGTCATGTAACTCTTCACTACAGTCAAGGTACAGAGTATTTCCACCAGTCCCAGAAGTTTCTTCATACTCCTTCTGAAGTCACTCTCCTTCCCCTAGTCCTTAAGTTGGCAAAACTGAAAAGTTTTCTTTTTGTCAATGTCATATAGATGGAAACATATAGGTTATCGTCTTTCACATTTGGCTTCTTTCACTTAGCACAATGCTTTTAAGATGCATTGCTAAGTAGAACTGTTTTATGGGTATACCACAAATTATTCTCTATGTGCAATTGATGAATTATAGAGAGTGTTCTTTGATCTATGCTGTAGAAAGGATGTCTAAGGTTTGTGTTACTTTTTTTCTATGAATATTTCATATAATTCCTAAACAATACTTCTTAACCTAAAGGTGTGTGTGTGTGTGTGTGTGTGTGTGTGTGTGTGTGTGTGTGTAATTTCTTTAATAGTTATAGGAACAATGAGTACCTTAGCTAGTTTGGGCTTCTGCAACAGAATGCTATAGATTTAGTTTAAAAAACACTTCTTTTTTGTTTGTTTTGTTTTTTATTTTGTTTTGTCTTTTAAAATATTATTTTTATTAAGATATAATATTTGTATATCTTCATGCAGTACAGTAATAATTTGGTGCAAGTATACAGTGTGTAGTAAACCATGGTAATAGTAAACCATCTCCTCAAACTTTAATCATTTCTATCTGCTGGAAATTTGGTCTTCTAGCTGTTTTGAAATATATCATAGGTTGTTACACCCACTATTAGCCCATTGTGTACAGAGAAGCAGAACTAATTCTTCTCTGGCTGTGTTTGGAAGCCCCTTATCTTAACGTTTTTCTCTCCCACCCCATTCTCTAGTCTCTAGTGACCATCACTCCATTCCATTCTTCTATGAGATTGAAAAAGATTCCACAAGTGAGAAGAACATGAGCTTTTTTTTATCTTTCTGTGTCTGGATTATTTCACTTAACGTAATGACCTCCAGTTCTACCCATGAATAACAAACATGTATCTCTTCACAGTTGTGGAAGCTGGGAAGGCCAGCATCAAGGTCCTAGAAGATTCAGTGTTTGATGAGGATCTGCTTCCTGGTTCACAGATGGCTGTCTTCTTACTGTGTCCTCATATGACAGACAGAGGCCTAGAGACTTCTTAGTAGTTTCTTTTATAAGGGCACTGATTCCATTCTGTAAGATTCCACCTTCATGACCTACTCACTTAACCAAATGCTCCACTGTTTTTTTTTTTTTTTTTTTTCTTTTTGGCAGCACTGAGGAGTTGAACCCAGGGCCTTGAATATACTGGGCAAGTGCCCTATCACTGAGCTATACCTTGTTGTTGTTGTTAGGTGCCATCGAGTCCTGTCTGACTTGTAGTGACCCTCATAGGGTTTTCCATGGCTGATTGTTTTGGGATTGCCTCTGGAGTGGATTGCCACGTCCTTCTCCCATTTTTGTGGTGCTGGGAATTGAACCCAGGACCTTAGAGACTGCAGAGCGGCGCTCTACCAACTGAGCTAAATCTCAGCCCAAGCTATATCCTTAACTCCTTGTTTATTTTTTATTTTGAGACCAAGTCTTGCTAAATTGCACAGTCTGCCTCTGGCTTTGAACTCGAGATCCCCCTGCCTCAGCCTCCCAAGTCATTGGGATTATAGGTGTGCTTCATAGCTTTTGCCTAGGCCCCCCTTCTAAACCATCGGTTTGAGGGTTAGGATTTCAATATATGAGTTTTCAGAGTACTCAAGTATTCAATCTATAACAATCAGGTTTCTGCTTTTCTCTGTGTGTGTGAGAAATTGCATTTTTCTAAGAATATGTTGATTTCACTTAAATCTTCAGTTTTTTGAAGTAAATTTTTTCATATCTTTTCTAGATTTTGAAAAGTGTGTTTACATAGTGATAAACCCTTTTCCTATGTTCATATCAGTTATTTGTGACTTTTATCCTTTATCCTTAATTTATTTCCTTGGAAATATATCCATTTACTTAGTTTTTATGATCAATCAACCTTTGGCTTATTGGATTCTCTGTATTATGTTTGTTTTCATTAATTCATATTCTTCTTATTATTTTTTATTTTTTCTCCTTTTAATTTATTTGGTTTAATGTGGTATCCTTTTTCTTCCATCCCTTTTTCTCCCATATTTCTTCTTTTCTGTTACATTGACCTATAGTTATTATTTTTTTCCTTTAGTGATGGCTTTAGGTATGTTTCCAGATTTTTTGGCATAGAGTTTGCATTAGTATTCGAAATATATTTTTATATGTATATAATATATATTATATATATTATTCAAAATATTTTTGAGTTTCCATTGAAATGTCTTCTTTGACTTATGAGTTACTTAGGAGGGCTTCTTTCCTTCCTTTCTTCCCTCCTCCCTTCTTTCCTTCCTTCTCTCCTCCTTTCCTTCTTTCTCTTTCTCCCTCTTTCTTTCTTTTTCTTTGTATCTTTTCTTTCTTTCTTTAATTTCTTCTTTCTTCATTTCTCTTTCTTTTTCTGTTTCTTTCTCTTTCTCTGTTTCTTTCTCCTTTTCTTTTCTTCTTTTCTTTTTTTCCACAGGGTCTCACTGTGCAGCCCTGGCTGGCCTAGAATTTCCCATCCTCTTGCCTCAGCCTTCCAAGTGCTGGGATTACAGGCACGTACCACCATTTCTGGGTGGAAGAGTACTTAATTTGAAAACATATAGGGATTTTCTAATTATATTTCTTATGTTTAATTTCATTTTTAATGGTAGCATATGGCGAAATTGAGTTTAGTGGGCAGTTCTATGAGTACATGTGTAGATTTTTAAAATTTTTAATGTACAACAGAATGGGTTTTATTATAACATCCATACATATACATCATGTACTTTGCTAACATTCACTCCACCCTTACCTCCCTATTGTTGGATGAATAGCAGGCAAAGATTTTTTCCCCCCTTCTACGGGCTGTCTCTTTACTCTGGCAATTGTTACCTTAGCTGTGCAGAAGCTTTTTAATTTCATGCAATCCTTTTGATCATTTTTTGCTATTATTTCTTAGGCTACTGGAGTCATCTTCAGAAAATCCTTGCCTACATTAAAAATGCCCATATCTTGAAGTGTTTTCCCTGTGTTTCCCTCTAGTAGTTTCAGTGTCTCATGTCTTACATTAAGGTCTTTGATTCATTTTCAATTGATTTTTGTACAGGGTGAGAGGGATTTAGATTCATTAGTCTGTATATAGATATCCAGTTTTCCTTGCGTCATTTATTGAAGAGACTGTCTTTTCTCCAACATTATGTTACTGGCACCTTTATCAAAAAGCAAGTGGGTGTAGCTGCATGAGTTCATTTCTGGGTCCTCTATCCTATTCCATTGGTTTAAATGTATGCTTTTGTGCTAGTACCGTGCTGGTTTTTTTTTTTTTTTTTTTTTTTTTTTTTTTTTTTTTTAAATCTGCCTCTGTAGTATAATTTGAAATCAGGTATTATGATACTTCTAGCATTGTTCTGGAATGCTTTGACTATTTAGAGTCTTATATACTTATGAATGTTAAGTCCCCATGTGTCTGTCAGCTTGTCATGCTGTGGAGGCTTCCGTATTGGTATAATGCTAAAAGCTATACCACCAGTATTTCAGATACCAGCAGGGCTATCCATAGTGGATAGATGTCAGTTGAGCTTCCAGGCTAAGACAGACTAGGAAGAACGACTCAGCAGCCCACTCCCAAAACAATTAGCCATTGAAACTCTATGAATAGCAGAGAATCACTGTCAAATATAGAGCCAGAAAATGAGCCCCCCAAGTCTGGAAGACATTCAAGAAATGTCTGGGGAAGAGCTGTCTCCTCAAAGTAGAATCAACCTTAATGACGAGAACGGAGTAAAGGCCCTGGAACTGCCCTTTCCTGATGTGGCATGATTCACAATGAGAAGAAACAGTGAACATAGCAATGGGCTCAAATATAAAAAGATCAGGTTCATAGTCCACAAGTCGGATCTGACTTGATGGCACATAATGACAATAACAACTGAATTTTAGGATTTTTTTCTATGTTTATGAAGAATATCATTGGAATTTTGATACGGATTGCATTAAATCTATACATTGCTTTTGGTAATATACTTATTTTCACAATATTAATTCTGATCATTAGCATGGGAGATATTTCTATCTTGTAAACCCTGTTAAGGGGATTTTAAAGTTTTCTATCAAGAGGTGTTTCACCTCCTTGGTTAGGTTTATTCCTAGATATTATATTTATTTATTGGCTATTGTAAATGGAATTATTTTCCTGATTTCTTTCTCAGTGTGCTCATTTTTGGTATATAGAAAAAATACTGAATTTCGTATGGTGATTTTATATCTTAATACTTTACTAGGAATGTTTATCAGATTTTAAAGTTTTCTGGTGGAGTCTTTAGAGTCTTTTAAGTATAGGATAATACCTGTAGATAGGGATAAATTTCTATTATCTGATAATCTGATAAGGTAAAAGAAATTATTTCAGTTTTTAAAATATTTGTTAAGACTTCTTTTATGGCTTAAAATGTGACCTCTTTGGGAAAAAATTCCATGAGCTGCTGAGAATAATGTGTATTTCACAGCTATTGGATGGAATATTCTGTAGCTATCTGTTAAGTCCATTTGATCTGTGGTTCAGTGTAAGTAGAAGTTTCTCTGTTAGTTGTTTTGTCTAGATGATCTGTTGGGTATTGAAGTCACCCACTATTACTGTATTTGGACCTATCTGCCCATTTATGTCCAGGAACATTTGTTTTATGAAATTTGGTACACCAATATTCAGTGTATGTATAGTTACAATCATTATGAATAAAGGTTTATGTTATCACATATATAACCAAGGTACAGAACAGTTCTGTCACCCTGAAAACTTCCCTTGTGTTATCCCTAGCCCTGTTGACCACCTTCTTTTTTCTCCCTCTACATATTTATTATTTTGAAAATGTGTTGTGAGTGGAGTCTTATGCCATGTGACCTTTTAGAATGGCTCTTTCCTTCAGCACAGTGTCTTTAAGATTCATTCAAGTTGTTTCATATGTAATAGTTTCTCTCTTTTTAATACTGAATGGTATTTCCTTGTGTATCACTTTTGTGTCCCTGTGACAGAATGCCTGAGGTAGGCTTAGAAGGAGGAAAGATTTATTTCAGCTAATGATTTCAGAGGATTCCTTTATGCTTGCTTGGTCCCATGCACTTGGACAGAGCATCATGGCAGTGAGAGCATGTAGCAAGAGCTGTGCACCTCCCAGTTGGCAGGGAGCAGAATGAGAGGAAGGAGCTGGGGACCTGGTGTAACCTTCAAAGGCATGCCTCCAGTGGCCAACTGCCTCCAGTAAGGCACCTTCTCCCAAAGATTCCATAGCTTCCCAAAGTAGCACCACCAGCTGGGGACAAAGAAATCATGAACCTGTGGAGGGCATTTCAAATTCAGGTTACATTCCTTTACTTTTGAATATTGAACCATCTTTGCATTCTTGGGATAAACCTCATTTGATTGTGATATGTACTTTTATTTTTCGCTAGTACTAGAGGGCTGAACCTAAAGCCTTGCACATGCTAATCAAGTACTCCATCACTGAGCTGCACTGCTAGCCACCTTTTCAATTTTTTATTTTGAGACAAAATCTTGTTAAGTTGGGCTGACTGCCTCTGGCCTCAAATTTGCAACCCTCCTGCCTCAGAGTTGCTAGGCTTAAAGCATGTACCATGGCGCCTGCCTTATGATGTATATTTTTTATATGTTGCTGGATTCAATTTGTTAATTTCCTTTTATACTCCTTATCTGATTTTCTTATCAGGGTAATGCTTCCCTTATACAATAAAATGAAAAGTATTCCCTCTTATTCTTGAAAGGGTATATAGAATTGATATTTCTATTTTAAATGTTAGGTAGGAGTAGCCAATAGAACCACTTGAGTCTGGACCTTTGTTTGGGAGGGGCTTTCTAATTGTGAATGCCATTTCTTTAATAATTAGTATTGTTTTAAATAGTTACTCAGATGATTATATTGGTGATTTTTGATAGATTTTGGTTATCAAAGATTTGGCTTATTTCATCTCAATTACATGGTGTTGCTCTTTGTATGATCTTAATATCCTTTTAATGTTTGGTGACCTATAACACTATCTTCTTTTTAATCTCTTGATTTTTCTAAGTAATGCTAGAGATTTCTTTTAGGTTCATTGATTTTTTTCTGTTATTTTTCTTTGTTCAGTTGATTTCTGTATGTTAGTATTTTTCCTTCTTTATTTTGCACTTGTTTATCTATTTTCTTAAGGTGGGAACTTAGATTATCACTGTGAATTCTTTCTTCTTTTCTAAGCACCACTTAATGATATAAATATTCTCCTAGGCACTGTTTTACTACATCCCACAAATTCTCATTATAGTTTCTTATCTCCTCATCTACAATATTTTCTGATTTCCCTTGTGACTTCCTCTTTAATATATGAATTAGATAGTTGTGAGATGTGTGCTTTGCAGTGTTTGGAGCTTTTTCTATATCTTAATGAGTTCTAGTATAATTCCATTGTGACTCAAAAACATAGTTTGTGTGATTTTAGCTCTTATAAATTAGTTTGGACTGTTTTGTGAGCCAGGAGATGATCTATCTTGGTGAATATTCTGAATGCATTGTAATCTTGTTGGGTTGTGTGTTGCATAAATGTCAATTAAATCTACTCATTCGGTGGTAATTTTCTATCGTTCTACCTCTTAGCTTATTTGCATGTACTAGTTGTCAGTTCCTAATAGAAATGTTGAAGTCTCTATACATTCTTTGTCTCTTTTTCCTTTTAGTTCTATCAGTTTTTGCTCAGTGCATTTTTGTGTCCTCCAACCCCTGGTTTTATTTGGCTTATATGAATTTAAGTTTCTTGTCAGCTTGGTGATTTGGTGTTTTCATTTCTGTTCTTGGTAATTTTATTGCTGCAAAATGCACATTGTCTGATATCAGTATAGCAACTCTAGATGTCTTTTGATCAGTGCTTGCATGGTATATCTTAATCTTTTTATTTTTAAAATCTGTATAATTATATATCATTTGAAATGAATTTTTGTGTATAGATGGATAATTTTTTTAAGTCTAGTGTGACAATCACTTTCTTTTACTTAATGTGTCTACATTATTTATATTTAACATAGTTATTGCTATGTTTGGATTTAGGCTTTCTATTTTATCATTGGGCTGGGATTTAGCTCAGTTAGTAGAGCACTGCACTGCAGTCTCTGAGGACCAGCACCGCAAAAATGGGAGAAGGGCCTGGCAATCCACTCCCAAAGCAATTCCAAAACAGTCAGCCATTGACAACCCTGTGAGGGTCACTGTGAGTCAGATACCGACTCTACGGCACCTAACAACAACAACAACAACAACAACACCTATTTAGGTGGTCTAGAGCAATCGCTTGACATGGCCACCAGATCCAATCAAGGGACGTAGTAAACATGAGCTGTATGACGAAGCTGTTGGTGCATTTCAGCAAACTGCTTTGCAGTAAACTTTTTTTGTTGTTTTATATAAGTAGAGGGAGCACACTCTAAAATAACAAAAGTACAGTAGAGCAAGTACACAAACTAGTAACCTAGTCATTTTTGTCATTAACAGTATTATGTGCTATGTATAATGGTGTGTGCTATACTTTTATGTGAGTGGCAAAGTAGGTTTCTTTACAGTGGGACCACAGACACATTAGTAATGTGTGTAACTTTACAGTGGCAATGATGTCACTAGGTGATAAGGATTTTTCAGCTCCGTTATAGTCGTATGGGACTTGTTGTATGTGCGCTCCATCACAGACTGAATGTAGTCATGTAGTGCGTGACTGTATACATGTTTGACTCTTTGCAGGCTACTTCGCATCAGTGTTCTATTACTTCAGCTGGGACATGGAAGTGTTACCACACTATAAATCTTTAATCCCCTAATTTATGTTCTAGGATTTTTGTTTGTTTTTGGTTTTTTGTTGTTATTCTTTTCTTTTCTTTCTTTTCTTTTTTTTTTTTTTCAGTGCTGGAAATCAAATCCAGAGCTTTGTGCTCACTAGTAGGCAAATGATTTACCACTGAGCTATGTCCCTTACCCCATGAGATAGTTATTATATGTATTATATTTACATACAATGGAAATATCATCAGATAATGTTAATAATTTTTATTTTCAGTTAGCAAATGTATCTTTTTTTTGGTTGGTTTGTTTTTTTTGCAGTTGTCAGGGGGCTGAACCTAGGGGCTTTCACATACTTTTTGTACACACAACCGCTGAGGTACACTCCCAGCTACTTTTTTATTTGTTATCTTGAGACAGGGTCTCACTAAGTTACATCGGCTGCCAATGGCCTCAAACCCCCAATCCTCCTACCTCGACCTCACAAGTAACTAGGATTACACACGTGTACCACCGAGCCCAGAGGCAAATGTATCATAATATTTTCAAGAGATTATGTCCTACATTTATCAAAATCTTTTTCTTTTTTGTTGTGTTGTAGGGTTGACTTTAACTTAGGTTTTTCACATGTTTACCATTTTTGTTATTCCTCGTTTCTTTTTTCATCTTTGACCTTCGGCTTGGGATTATTTTTCTTTAGCTTGAAAATTATCTTTTATTATTTTTGCTTATTCTCTCAGATTTTAAAATTTTATCTAAAAATGTCTATATTTCGCCTTTATTCTTAGAAAGTTTCTATGTATAATGTGTTATAAGTGAACAGATATTTTATTTCAGTACATTAAAGGCATCATTTTATTTTCTCCTGACTTAATTAATTTTTTGAGAACTGTCAATCTGTAGCTCCTTTGAAAGTAATTTTCATGTTTTTCTTCTTGATTGCTCCTTTTAATATCTTTTTTTTTGTCTTTGGTTTTTAGCCATTTTACTATGATTTGCCTGTGTGTGGTACTCTTTAACTTTCCCTTAATTTACTCTCTTTCTGTTAAATCTATTTATTATGTTAATCTGTTGTTTAGTGTATCTTCTGAGTTTTTAGTTTCAGTAATATGTTTTATATTTTCCTCATTATATTTTTCAGTTCTAGCATGTCATTTTGACTCCTTTTATGATTTCCTATTGTCTACCACTTTTCAAGTTCATCTTTGTCTTCTTTATCCTATTATGTATAGTTATTTTACAGACTATAAAGTTTAGTTATTTTATAGACTGCTCATTTGTATTGCCTCTGAGAGTATTCTAGGGATATCTTAATCTAGTTTCAGAAGTTGAATTTCTACTCTACATGCCATTAAAAAAAAACACCCACTCATTTTAAAGATTGAGTATACCTAATCCTAAAATCCAAAATCTAACATGCTCCAAAATCTGAAACTTTTTTGTTTTTTATTTACTTTTTTTCTTTTTCAATGTACTGAGGGGTTGAATCCAGGACCTTGAACATGCCAGGCAAGTGCTCTGACACTGAACTACACCCTCTTTCCCTTTGTTACTTTTTAGATTTTGAGACAGGGTCTTGCTACATCAAGAAGGCTGCCGCTGGCCTCAAACTAGTGATCCTCCTACCTCAGTCTTGTGGGTCACTGGATTACAGACATGTGGCATAGTGCCTGACTAACATCTGAAACTTTATGAGTGCTGACATTATGCCACAAATGTAAAACTCCATACTCTACCTTATGTAACAAGTTGTAGTCAAAGCACAAACAAAACTGTGTGCAGTGGTACATGACTCACGAGGTTGAGGCAGGGGAATTGCAAGTTTGGAGCTAGAGGTGGTCTGTGCAACTTAGTGAAATTCTATTTCAAAATTAAAAAACAAAACAAGCAAGCAAAAGTAGATACATGAAAAATATTGTATACAATTATCATATAAGTTATGTGTAGATTTGGGGCCCATCCCTGTGATATCTCATTATGAATATGCAAATAATTGAAAATTGAAAAAATAATCCAAAATTCAAGACACTTCTGTTCTGAAGGTTTTTTGCTAGTTTGTTTGCTTGTTTTGCGGTAATGGGTTGCTCAACCCTTAGCCTCCCTCCTGCTTTGTAAGCACTCTACCACTGAGCTGCACCCCAGCCTATTTTTCACTATTTATTTTTGAGACAAGGTGTCACTAAATTATGCAGACTGCCTCTGTCCTCCCGTTCTTGATCCTACTGCGTCAGCCTCTTGAGTTGCTGTGATTACAGGTGTGAGCCACTACACTTGGCCTTCCCAAGCATCTTTTGATAAGGAATATTCAATCTCCAGTTCTTTGTGAGTGTGTATGTATGTGGTACCGGGGGGTTGAACCCAAGGCCTTGTGCATACTTTGCAAGTACTCTACCATGGAGCTGGACCCCAGCCCCTTTAAGATTTTTTCTTTTTATTCTAGCTGGGTATGGTGGCATATGCCTGTAATCCCGGCAACTCAGGAGGTGGAGGTGGAGGATCCTGACTTCTAGGCCATTGGCAGCCTGTGTAACTTAGCGAGAGCCTGTCTCAAGATAAAAAAATAAAGAATGGGCTGGGGGTGCAGCCCAGTGGTAGAGCCCTTGCAAAGTATGCGTGAGGCCATGGGTTCAACCCCCACGTACCTAAAGAGCAATTTTTTTGTTGTTTTATCTTATGTTGAGACAGGTTCTCCCTAAGTTAAGCAGGCTGCCTTTGGCCTTTAACTTGAGATCCTCCTGCCTCTGCCTGCCAAGTTGCTAGGATTACAGGCCTGTATCCCCGTGCCTTGCAACCTCTAGTTCTTCTGAGAAAGGGTTAATCCAAATTACCATGCCTGCCATTACTAGAATGGGAGTTTCCATCCTTTTTTATTGTTTGCCATATACCTTCCTGTTAGGAGAATAAATTTCTTATCCTTCTTACTTTCCAGTCTTTCCAAACCATTGTCCTCCACTCTTTATTTCAAATAGAGTAAATTAAAATATATTCCTTGGGAGCTCATGCCATTCATCATAAGACTTTCTTTCCCTTCCTTTTGCTGCCATATGTTTTTGAAAGCGTACTCCATTTTCATTGAAGACTGTCATCTGGCTCATAGTCTTCCTGTCCTTTAACCCATTATCCAAGTCTTCATTAGGCCAGATCTGTTCTTTGAACTTCCTACAGCTGCCTGTTGGGCATATATACAACCTCAAGTCCATCATATCCAAAACTAGTTTCATGACCCACTCCCCATCAACAAAGTTTTCTCACAACTGTGAAACAAATTTTAAAAATTTCACATGGGTTCCACTTACGATAGTGTCTAAGTAGCTGCTTTTAGACTAGTTGTGCCACAAATAAGAGCTATACAGTTTGTAAATGTACAATTTTCACATGACTTTTTGGACCTATAGTTATTGTTACCGTGTTTTCTCAACCCAGAATTAGAACATGTGATCAGGAAAAGTTGTACATGTATGCCAAGTTGCTAGACTATAAGTTAATAATGCGGGGCTGAGGCTTAGTTCAGTGGTGCTGCTCTGCTATCTTAGGCCCTGAGTTCGATCCCCAGCTCCACAAAAATGGGAGAAGGACGTAGCAGCCCACTCCCGAAACAATCAGCCATTGAAAACCCTATGAATAGCAAGGAAGCACTGACATAGTGCTGGGCATGGACAGTGTTTCGTTCTGTTGTACATAGGTTCACTATGAGTTGGACCTAACTCAATGACACCTAACGATAACATAAATTAGTAATAAGTACTATGTCTTCTTTGCTGAAAAAAAAGTCCGTGACGTGTGTTGCTGTGGTAGATGTAATAGAAAATTAGATTGGTAAGAGTGGGTTCTAGACCTGGCTCTTCTACTAATTTGTATGTGACTTTGGGTTGATCACTTAACATCTCTGGATTTCATGTTGTTGTTGTAGTTAGTTGCTGTGGAATTGTATTCAACTCATAGCGATCCTCATAGGATTTTCAATGGGTGATTAGGGATTGCTTTGGGAGTGGATTGCCATGTCCTTTTCCCATTTTTGCGGTGCTGGGGATCAAACCTGGGTCCTCAGAGAGTTCGGAGCAGCACTCTACCAACTGAGCTTAACCCTAGCCCCTGGATTTCATAGTCTTTATTAAATATGAGAGATAGAGATATGATAGAGAGAGAGAGAGAGAGAGAGAGAGAGAGAGAGAGAGAGAGAGAGAGAGAGAGGTATGAGAGATAGGGTCTTTGAAGTTTTTTTGTTTGTTTTCTCTTTTCTTTTTCTTTTTTATTTATTTAGCTCACTAGTCTTGTAGGAAGTATAATATACTGGGATTCAAAGAGGAGGGTGGGCTCTTAGGATAACCCTGAATTGTAATGATTAGACTTCTGACATTAGATTAATTATGCTACTAAGAATGCCACTTTTTCTTCATGCAAGGACATTGGTGAGTATTGCCTAGTTATTACCACCTAACTGATGCCTTCCCTCTCTTTTGCCATTTGTTCATCAAATATTTATTAAGTACAAGGCACTTGGGTCTTGGCAATTCATTCCATGGTAATCAATAGCAGTTATGCTTCCTGGCTTTATGGAATTTGTGGTCCAATGTGGGGGGGATAGCAATTATGAAATTACATAAATAAATTTACATTTTCCATAGTGATAAATACCAAGGATAAGAGAAGCATAGTGCTTTAAACAGAGTATAATAGCAGGGGGGAGTTAGATTTGACTTAGAACAAGTAGGGCAACCTTTTCCTGAAGAAATAAGGATGAGTAGGAGTTAGTGAGTGGGGCGAAGAAAATTGCATGCAGAGAGGGAACATTGTCAACAAAGGCCCCTGGATTGGAGGGAGACTGATATGAATAGGAACTAGAGAATGCTCAAAGTAGCTAGAACAGAGAGGGGAAATCAGCTGAGCTGGGGTCAGAGAAACAGGGGCTTGCCTCTGCAGGGCCTTGTAAACCATGTTAAGAATTTTGGTCTCTATCTAAAGAGTAACAGGATGCCTTTGAAGTGTTTTAATCTGATGGGTGACATGATCAGATTAGCGTTTTGAAAAGATCACTGCAGCTGCAGTGTGGAAAACATTGCAGAGGGATAAGAGTGGATGCAGAGAAACCAGATAAGTAGTACAGTAATCTAGGAGAGATGAAAGAGAAGCTTGGTCTAGGGATGGGCATCAGAGATGGAGAGAAGTTGATGAACTTGAGACGTTTATATGTTTTATGATGGATTTGACTTGGTGAATGAGATGAGGATGTTAAAGACAACATTAGTCTTCTGTTTTGTAACACTGGAATGATGTTGCTATTTTTTACTGGGCTAGAGTTGCACTGGAAGAAGCCATATGAGGGGAAGACCATACTTTTACTTTAGATATACTGACCTTGAAGAGCCTTTGGAACATTTAAGAGGAAACATAAAGCATGTGGAAAAACACATAGGTGCAGAACTCAGGCACACTCTGTTCTGGAGTCTGAGGTTTTCAATGCTTTTTTATTCTCATCTTCTTTTGATATTTCCTTGGAATTAGATAACTATAGAGACTATAATGGCATGGATATAGTGGCCAAAGCAATATTTCCCATATGGCAATATTAAATCACAGTGACTTCAGGATCTGACCCATGGGCCACAGCAAAGATAAGTGCATTGTGCTATGGATTACTTTGGATGCTGCTAAAATGGGCCTGGTACTATTGCAGTTACTGGAGAATGCAAAGATGAATAAGACTCGGTCTTTGATCTCAAGAAACTTCCATCTAGTTTGGGTCATACACACAAATAATGATAACAATGTAGTGTGAGTGCTGTAGCAGAGAGATGTCCATTATATTAGTGAAGGGACACTTAACTAAATATTAGCCAAAGATTTTCTAGAGGTGTTGACAGCTAAGCCAGCTCGAAGAATACAGAAGAAGTAGTAGGAAGGAGATGGAAAACCAAAAAGACTGAGGTAAGAGGGTCATGGAGTATTTGAAAAACCATTTTTATCCACTCCCCCACACCTTTTAGGTGAAATTACCATTTTATTGTTAGATACCAAAAAACGTAGACCATTCCTTGGAAACAAGAGGGTGACATCAACCATCATTGGTTCTTTTTTCCTTTTGCTTTCTTCTGTTCTCTGTCTTTTCCTATCCTCTCCCTCCTTTTCTGAATAGATAATATACATATAGAAGGTAAAATCGAACATCACATAAAAGAACATGCGCAGTAAATACTCTGTTCTAACTTTTCCCCATTTGACAAATTCCTAGTTTTCCTTCCCCAAAATTTATATACCAATATTTATTAGTTTCTTATGTGCTTTCCTAGAGTTTTTGTATAAAGTTGTAAACAAGTGCAAATATGCCTTTTAAAATTTATTTTTTCATTTAGAATCTTTACTTCATTCTGGTTAAAAAAATAAAAAGAGAATATAAGAATAAATACTGTAGGAGTTTTAATTGAAGGATTTTAAATCAGAGAAGCAGCACTAAAGAGTATTGCTTGGAGGCCAAGACCATTTAGGAATCTTACAATAAGAAATGTTGAGAAAATAATGATGAAGCCTTTAGATAGTAATAGAGAAGGAAAGAATGTTATCAACTGGATCTTGATCTCACTCAGGTTCAGAAACTCACCAGTTGTTGAATGCTGAATGATGGATAGCATGGAGATGCCAAGGATGCAGTTTGATGAATTGTTTGAATGCCAAGTGGGAGATAGAATGTAAACCAATAGGGTTTATCCATGAGATGAGGAAAAGGAGTTAACAGAGAAGCTAGCCATCACACATTGGTTCATAGAACATGCACAGGAGTCTTGTACACCTGACTTTAAATTCACCTCTTCCACTTACTAATTGTGTGATCTTGGGCAAGTCATTTAATCTCTCCAAGCTTGGTTTCTTTATCTCTAAAATGGCCTAGGTGAACATAACTACTTCATAGGGTTGCATGAGGAGTAGAGACGTGGTGCAGATGGAAGGGTTTGTAATGGGATGTCATATGATCTTGTGAAGAGGAGTGGTTAAACCAAAGTCAAAAAGAACATGAAATACACAGTTAGTTTGAAAATTGGCCAGTAGTTGGCTAGAGAAGGTAACTTGAGTTCTTTTGGGTCTTAGTCTTTCTATCCATATTATAGTGGGTTAGACTAAATGATCACCAAGGTCTTTCTAACTCTGTTCTTCTGGTATCAAACCTATACATCTTTGAACTCTAAAATCATATGCTCTGTAAGATAGATTTCAGAATAAAAACTACAATTCTTTCAGATGCTATTAATTTCTTGATTTAGATTCATTATATGCCAATACTCATTTACTTTTATAATTCAACTATATTATGTATTTAAGTTTATTTTCATATGAATGCTTTCTTGAAAATTTTGAAAATTTGAAAATTTGAAAAAGGATGCTCACTTGCTTTCCCCCCTCCCTCCTCTTCCCTTCCCTCCCTCCCCTTCCCTGCTCTTCCCTTCCCTCCACTTCCTCCCTCCGTCCCTCCCTCCCTCCTTTCCCTCCTTCTTTCCTCCCTCCCTCCCTCCCTCCCTCCCTTCCTTCCTTCCTTCTTTCCTGCCTTTTTTTTCTTTCTATAACTACCTTGTATTTAGAAAAGACTATTGTTTGCCTTGGTCCTTTTAATCTGCCCATGAGGAATTCAAGCCGAATGATAGGAGCTGTGAAAATCCAGTTAGTGTGAGCTGTAATCTTTTTACTGGCTTTAAATAGTTAGAGTACCATGCAGACACCCTGCAGATAACTGAATCAAAACATACAGTAATCACCTAAACATGGATTCAGTCTTTGCTATTGTATAACTATAGTAGAAATTACTAATAACCATTTACTTTTCAGAAAAAAATTTGGTCATGACATCAAATAAAATTAAGATTGAACATTTAAAGCTATATTTCAGTGTTTTGATTTCTGAAAATTTGTTATTCAGTATTTATGATATTGTTGATTATTGTAGATGGGAAAAATATTATACAAAGAGAATATTTATAATCCTCTAATCTTTCAGTTGTCTTCTACTTCAGATATTGCTAAAGGAAAACAAAAAACTATTAAGATAATTAGGTTTTTTAACTATAGTAAAAGACAAGAAGAAAGTATATTGCTCCTCTTTTTTTTTTTTTTCTTGCAAAAGAAACTGGTTCCACTAATGCAGTTTATTGAGTTTAGATAGCAAAATGTTCTCTACTAACTTTGTCAAGCGCTGGTCTATTTTTCTAGGTTTATGGGCTTTTTTTTTTAAGTTAAAAGATAGATCTATGATCCATTAGATTCTGCATTAGAGTGATGAGAAGCATTGTGTGTAGGATTCTGATGCCACTTCCTAATTTCATTAGCTTTCCATTTTCTAATACTGCAGTTGATAATATTCTGGTGAAGTTTGTAAAGTAAAATAGGCTGTTTGTTGAAACCTATATCCTAGTGTTGCTGATATGATTCATGCTGTGGTAGGAGTTCATAAGTCATCAGTAATCCTTTATGTTTAGCGTATTGTTCTAAACAGCAAACTTGAACTTCTTTGTTCTGAAAGATTTGTAGGGTCTGTGCTAGGACAAAGGTTTCATAAAGAAAGTGACTTGTCTATGCTTATTGCTTTGCCTCAGGCAATTTTGCAGAGTTCAACATGTGAGTCCTTAAAAAATAGGGAAGCCCACTGTTAATAAAGAACATATAGATCCTGAGGACTGTGGTTGCCAGCCCACATTCTCAATAACTAATTTATTTAAAAAACTATTATAGAAATAAACATATTGAAAAGTAACATAGTGAACTTAATTTATCCATTTTGTTTTACTTCCAATAGTTTTCAATATTTAGCCTTTTCAGATATGTACAAGTATCTTTGAAAAGCTTACTACATTATCTAATGTCTCTATGAATGTTCAAAATGCCATGTTATTTTAGTATGCTAGTAAGTTTGGGAATGCATTTAGATTAATATTAAGATAATACTATTTGAGATTTTTAAATGTGATTGTTTAAGAGCAGTTTTGACATTTTCATTTGCATACAGAACACGATGGATATTATGTCAAATATTTGACAAACTGATCATTGTGGGGGAATATCTAACCATTTGCTAATAATATTACCTATCACCCTCTTAGTCTTTGTCTTTGCATTTATAACCATCTTTGCTTCTATCCTTTCTAAGCATTTACTCCCATAGGTACATCTTAAAAAGCTAACAAGCTGAAGCTTGACTTGATGACTCTAGTTAGTAACAAAGTATTCTATACTTGAAAATTTCTGAGAGTACATTTTAAGTGTTTTTATCACAGACTGCTAAGTCTATGAGATAATGCATATATTAAGTAGCTCTGTTTAGTCATTCTACAATGTACGATTCAAAATACTTTGTCATACACCATGGATCCCAGGGGAGCAAAAAAAATGTATAAGAGATGTTGCCTATGTATTACTTTTTGAAGTTGAATTCAACTATGGTAGCAATGTGTAGAATTATTTCTTGTAACTGCAGAAGTCAAATGTGACTTGTATTCATCTTTTGTTATTGGTGTATATTGAGAATTAAAATTTTAATACAGTTAACGTGTATTCATTTTTGGCACCCTTTGTGTGTATGTATACATATACACATAGGCTGACAAAATTGTGTAATTTTATATATAATATAAAGTACATTTATATTATATAACCTTGTTGGGGTTCGGCTCAAGCCAGGCAAAGGTTCAGAACCTGGCCTCAACACTATATGAATCCCAGGACTCTTGGGGCTAAGTGAGAGCTGGTCGATGGCACCAAGAAGGATCTTGGGAGCCTTCTTATTACAAAAGAAATGAGGTTTTATTAAACTATTTCTGAAACGAGTGCTGGAGCAAGGCTGGAAATGTCGTGGATGTCGATGGTCTGCGCTGACCTTGCCTCTGGAAGTTCACCTTCTCTACTCTTTTCCTCCCCAGGTGTGGGGAGAATTGGAGAGTGCTTCGTGTCTTGATGGATGCCTTTGGCTCTTTGGGGCTCCTGGGCTCGACATGGCATTTTGATAGAAGGTTTAGTTGGAGGTCTGGAGTAGGGAGTGATGGTCCAAGTTGACGGGTCTGGGTGACGGGTGGAATACACGAGGGTGGAGATGAAGGGATGTTGGGGGTGGTCAACAGCCTGTTTAAATACCCTCCTGGAGTAGGGTGGCTAGGGAGTATCCAGTCAGGACAGGGGTCATATCTGGGGCACTGTCATGCAAATAGGGGCTTGAGATTCCACAACTTTGATAGGTGGGTAGGGAGTGGGCCAGGCCAATCAAGACTGTACCCTTATTGAACAATTGGGTGGCCTCGGGTAGCCAATCAGATTGAAGGAGGCCACCCCCTACCTGGGTTGTTTGGGGGCCATCTTGGGCCACTAAATGGGAGGAGTAGGAGTGAAGGATCCAGTTGTGGAGCAAAGGTGACCCGCTGCTATCTTGCCCCATAGGATTTAATGAGGGAAAAAGACCAGGATGTGGGTTAAAGGTCACCAGCCCTGGAGTACAGCAGTCAGCCCCACAAGAGGGCCAGACGGTCCTTTTTCTTAATGATATTTTTACCTCCCAAGGCTCTTTTTCCCTGGAGGATAGATGTTAGCCCTCCAGGGCGATGGGAAGGACGGACAGGCCCTCGCCTCAGGGGCAAATTCTAGGGTTCTCCTACATCTTTTCCTACATAACCTAGCTATTTAGCTCAGTTGGTAGAGCATCACTCTGCAGTCTCTGAGGTCCTGAGTTTGATTCCCAGCTCCACAAAAATGGGAGAAGGATGTGGCAATCCACTCCTGAGGCAATCCCGAAATGATCGCCATTGAAAACTCTATAAGAGTTGCTATGAGTTGGACACGATTTGCCGACACCTAACAACATATATGATAAACGTAAATATGTAGTATTTATATGTAATTACATATATAGTTTTCGTCAACTTAAAAAAAGTGAACAAGCTACTCATTACCACCCCGTATACCCCGTAATCAAATCATGCTGGTATGTATTTCTTTGTTTCTGCCAACGCCTACATTTTCAAACCAGCGCTCTAGTATCCCCTGTAAGAATATTTGACTTTATTGAGATCACAAAACATACCACTTTTCATTATTTACCACCTCTTTCCTGTCCTTACTTCCCATCTTACCGACATTAATATCATTCTTTCCTATTGATAATGGAAGAGATGCCTTTTTTTTTTTTTTTCCATTTTGCTCTAAATCCCTTTCCTTCGAGTTGTGCTCTGTCCAGTCTCAGTTCTTCCCCTTCTGGGTAATTTTTGCCAGCATGTTACAGAACAAGACAAAATCTTTACCCCTCACTTGGCCTCTCATCGCTTCCAGCACTGTTCCATTTCTCTACTCCCCATTTCAGTAGAATTTTGGCTGAATTTCTTTATTTTATTTTATTTCCTACTTATTCTTCTACACATCTGAATTTCTGTTCTTACTGCTCCACTGAAACTGCTCTGTCAAGTCATCTGATCTTGTCATGTGACTTTTGTTTTGCTAAATTCGGGAGATACATCCGTCTTACAGGTTTTCTGAGCAAAATTCAGCACCAGTGATCATTCTACCTCTGATCTTTCTCGTATTCCCTTCCTCCTCTTTCTTGAAGTACCCACCTCTCTTGATCTGCCACAGTACGCTGTCAATGGCCGGGCCTCTGCTAGCTTTTGCTTCTTCAGGTGTTAAAGCATCCTAAGACTTGGTAATTAAGGCTACTATTTTCCAAACTTTTCACTCTTTCTCTGGGACTACATTTAATACATTTTTTCCTGCAAATTCTGTACAATCTTCTACAACTTGATTTTTATGCTGATAATAGCTCTTGAATACTAAAGCCTGATGTTTTCACTTTTGAAATCACATGTCTTTTTTAGAAAGAGTGGATGATTAACTCTTTATTTCAAAATTAAATCTTTCTCATTTCTTTAGTATAAATGATCTCAAATTTAAAACTTAGAAGAAAAATTTCAAGGCCATGGTAAGCA
Source organism: Pedetes capensis (assembly GCA_007922755.1). Lineage (NCBI taxonomy): Eukaryota > Metazoa > Chordata > Mammalia > Rodentia > Pedetidae > Pedetes > Pedetes capensis. The sequence goes on along the minus strand of VMDO01016274.1, from coordinate 25,406 downwards.
ATACAGATGGAATTTACAATGAATAACCATAATTGCAGTCTTTTTCTCTTGGTTTGTATTGGAGTAACTCTGATTATAAAATTTGAAAGATGTTTTCATGCAATGCTCCTGTTATCAAAAAGTACCAGATATTATAGGTAAATGTTGTTGTTGTTGTTAGGTGCTGTCGAGTCGGTATCTGATTCATAGCGACCCTCATAGGGTTTTCAATGGCTGGCTATTTCGGGATAGCCTTGGGAGTGGATTGCCAGGTCCTTCTCCCTATAGGTAAATGGTAAGTGCTAAATAGTAAAAGATCTCGTGTGTCCTATGAACCTCTGTTGTTATTAGGTGCTGTTGAGTTGGGTCTGACTCATAGCAACCCTATGTACAGCAGAATGAAACACTCCGTGATTCTGTGCTAGGCACATGATCTTATTTTAAATATAGAAATTACTTTTGTAAACAAGCTATGGAAGCATGTGGTCCACCATGGCAGGTAATCAATTTCTTTTAAGAGAAGAATAACAAAACAAATTTTTTATAACTAAAAAACAACTAAAGATTCTTTATCCTGAAGAGAATTTGAGAAGGACCCTTTCAGACTTAGTAAATACTTTTAAAGATTGAGGAAGGGGCACTGTTCAGCTGCTGGTACCTCTGAGGGAATGTGATAAGTCTGGATCTTGGAGAATGAGGAGGGAGGAAAGACTTAGAAATTGGAAGCAACTCTGCTAAAGCATTTCTTCCTCTAAAGAGTCATTACTGGAGCAACTCTGACAGGAACAGCAAGTAAAATGGGGAAGTGTTTTTCATTTTGCCAATTATTCAGTTTCCCTTCAATATCCAATGTTAGTGGAACCTAACAGGGAGCCAGGTAAATACTGGAGGGAAATGTCCTATGCAAAGTCACAGTCACAGTGAGCTTATGACTAAGACAATAGCTTAGTAGTTAGCATGATTGTTAATTGCCATTTTTATCCATTTAAATTAGACTCTTTCCATCTCTCTTCACCACTTTTAATAGTTGACATATCTGTTGGCTCCCACTAGGATTCAAGAGACAACAAGTAACTTGGATGTTTGATATCGCTGATTATTCTTTCTCAGTCTTTGAGCCCTGTGTTTAGTGTTATATAATGCTACCTAGGCTTTTGCCCACAGTAACTGCATGTTAAAGCCCATGGCTTAGCTCCTTTCTCACAAGTGTTCTTAGTTTCAGGTTTATTTTCCTCTATATATTTTCACTATAAAGTCTCTACTCCATCTTGCTTTTTTACCTTCCTGCTGTTTTCTGTGCCTACTCAGAGATTTTGATGGTCTGTAACAGGAATGATTTGCAGTATTTGTGCACTGAAACCAAAAATGATATTGAAAGTCATGTGTTTGTAAATTAGAGGCTTTTAAAATTTCATGTAAAGGGAACTTAAGGTTGAGAAACATGAGTGTATGTCAGTGTTTTCAATCTTTCTTTCTGTATTGCCTCCCTAAGGAGAAATTTTTAGTTTAATTTGAAATAATTTAAGTTTTATACAAGTTAAATGAAATATAATTGAACAGAATTTAATACTACAGTATAAGATTTTGTTGGGTGGGCTTTAGCTTTGGAGGGCCACAAACCATTATAGTAAAGATTGCTTCTTTCCTTCCTCACTGAACCAGTTTTCAACAGCTTAGGGGTGCTGGCTCTATTGAGAGTAAATATGATGTACAATATCTATAGCCTGCACCTGTACCACTGTGGCATTAGATCCCATCAGATATTGGAAGTTAAGCAGTATTGGGCCTGGTTGGTACTTGGATGGGAGACTGCCTGGGAACAGCAGGTAGGCTTGGGAAAAGGACCCAGCAACCCACTCCCCCTGCCCCCCAAAAAATCGGCCATTGAAGACTCTCTGAATAGCAGAGAAGCACAGACAATAGTGTTTTGACTGTTGTATGTAGGGTCACTATGAGTTGGATACCCATTCAGTGGCACTTAACAACAACAACAATATCTATTTGCTATATATTAAAGGCCTGCAACCATGGCATTGTGACATCTAATCCCATCAGAAGCTAAACAGGGTCAAACCTGGCTAGTACTTTGATGGGAGACCACCTGGGACCACCACGTAGACTTTGGAAAAGGACCTGACAACCCACTCCCCAAAAAGCAATCAGCCATTGAAAACCCTATGAATAGCAGAGAAGCACAGACAGTAGTGTTTCACCTGTTATACATAGGGTCGCTTTGAGTCAGACATCAACTTGATGGCACCTAAGAAGGACAACATATATTTAAGAGACTTGAGTTCTAGTTCAAACTTAGTGAAATACAGTTATTAAGCAAGGATCTCCTTATGTTCCTCTCTTTCCCCCACCCTGAAAATAGATCAGTGGCTTTCACACTTTTCTTGTCTCTTCTCTTTTTTTCCTCCTTTTCCTTCATGCTCTGCCTTCCTGTCCTAGTCTGTTTTCTATTGCTGAACAAAACACCTGACACTGAGTCCATTCTAAGGTAAGAGGTTTACTGGTAATCGTCAGTGGTGGCTGGAAGATCCAGGCAGTGTGGCAGTGGAGTGGTGGTGAGTGCTCCCTACTTGCCTCCTCTCAACATGTCCACACCTGGGGCCAAGCTTCCAGCACCTCTGGGGGACAAATCTTATCCAAACCATAGCATTCCACCCCTGTCCTCCAAGGTTCATGTTCATCTCAGAATGAATATACAGTCATCCTAGGAAAATAGTACCAAAGTGCTTTTTTAAAAGAGATTTTTCTTAAGTCTATAAATATATAAGATGAAATATAGATAATAACCATCAAAATCCACTGAGATGCCCACCATCTCTGTGAGTAACTGTTATGGACATCTTCGAAGACTATTGTGTGCTTTGCCCTAATCTCAAGTCCTTTCTTCTCCAGAACACGCTCCTGAGTGTTAAAAGTCTCATGTTCTCATTTATTTTAGCAACATTATCAAGATGTAATTGCCATAAAACTTATGCACTTCAAGTGTACAATTCAATGGTATTTCTTTTTTTATTTGTAAATACTATAAATTTAATACAAGTCAATAAAGATGAATTGAACACATATCACGTGCCAGTCAGTAAGGTCAGCCGCAGAGATATCAAGGAAAACAAACAGAAATTATTAAAGCAGGGTGATCCTTATCACAAAAGGGAAAGTAAATCAATATAGCAAAAAAAATAGAGTACAGAACCCAAGCTCACTAAAGTCTCAACTTGTTCCAGCATCTGCTCGCAATCCAACTCTAAAGTCTCATCTGAGCCTCAAGACAAACTTCTTCTAGCTGTGCACTTCCAAGATACAATGGTAGAAGACTTCGGGCAGGCTTGCTCCCCCAGCTTTGCAGGTCAAGGCCCATGTGGCTGTCTTTCCGGGCTGGCTTTGCACACTGTCAGTTGTTCTACCTTTCTGAGGTCTTAGCTTTGGCTCCACTCCCACAACAGCTTGGCTAGACATTCCAGTGGAGAATCTCTGTGGTGACGGGAAGTTGCATGACGCTACTGCTCTTACATTCTGTGTGCCATGGCATCAGCCCTGGTGGGTTAGCTGCAGAATTCTCACCTGCCACATTCTGTGTGTGTGCAGAATTAGCACCACATAGAAGTGCCACAAATACATGCTACTTGCTCCCTTCAGAGTGACAGCACAAGCTGTGCCTGGGCCTGCCTGAACCGTGGGTGGAGCTACTGTGGAGCCCTGCCTGAAAAGCAGGGACCAGAATCCTAAGGCAGCTCTAGGCAAGGAGCCTTTGGAAAGCGCCCCAGGCCTGTTTCCTGAAACTCTCTTCTTATTCTCAGCCTCTGATTGAAGAGACAACCTCACAGATTGCTGAAATGCCCTTGGGCCCTTTTTCTCTTGGTCCTGATAATAGCACCTGGCTTCTTTTTATCCATGCCAACCTGACTGGATGGCATCTAACAACAACAACAACAATCTCTTTATCAGGCACAGGCTGTGCCACACCCTTACACTTTACAAGGGTTTTCTTTGTTCTTTCCCTGGCCAGGTTGTTAATTTTCTAAATCTTTCCTCTCTGTGATCTTTTGCTCTCAATTGCACTGAAAGTGTCCCAAAGCACACATACAGCCCTTCTATGGTGTGCATAGGAATTTCTTTTGCCAGATACCCTAAGTCGTCATTTTTAAATTTCGCTTTCCAGGAAGCCCCAGAGCATGGACACAGTGCAGCCAGGTTCTTTGCAATGGTATGGCAAGGGTAGCCTTTATTTAATAAATAAATAAATTAATTAGTGGTACTTGAGGTTGAACCCAGGGCTTCATACATATGTAAGTGCTCTACTCCTCAACTGTACCCCAGCCCATTTCTTATTGTTTAAATCAGGGTCTGGCTAAACTTCCCAGGCTGCCTCTGTCCTTGAACTCATAATCCTCCTGGCTCTACTTCCCCAGCTGATGAGATTACGGGCACATAACACCACAACTGGGTGAAGGATAGCCTTTAATCCACTTTCCACTAATATATTCCTCATTTCCATCTGAGACCTCATCAGCATGGCCTTTACTGTCCACATTTCTATCAACATTCTTGGTCACATCATTTAACTAATTTCTAAGACGTTCTAGCACTTCTCTAGTCTTCTTATCTTCTGATCCCTCTCAAGAATTGCCAATAATGGTCAGTTTACAACTATACAGGCCTTTTCTAGCCTGTTCCTCCAAACTCTTGCAACCTTTTAACCAGTTTCAAAGCCATTTCCACATTTTAAAGTGTCATTATAACAACAACCTTACTCCTCAGTGCCAGTTTCCTGTCTTGTTTGATTTTTGTTGCTATCATGAAATACCTGAGGCTTGGTACTAAAGGAAGTTATTTGGCTCACAATTCTGTTGGCTAGAAGGTCTGAATAGCCTGGCCCTGGTTTCTTGGATGGTCATTTCAACATTACTATATTGGGGACCACGCTTCCAGGACATGAGTATTTGGGGAATAAATCAATCCAAACCATAGTTCCTCCTTTCTTGCTCCATTTCTTTTTACTCCCTTCATCTCTTCTCTTCTTCATCTCTTTCTCTTTTCTTTGATTTTTTTCTTTCATTTCTCTTATTATGATTTAGTGTTATAAATCCTTTGTGCAAAAGAAATCTTACTAAAAATATCTTCATATAAAATGAATGAAAACAGAACTTTGGTTGGGGTAGATGGATGTGCTGGTATCTATTTACTGTCCTGCCACCTGTGTAAAGGTCATTTGAAAATCTCTAGTCTAAATAAATCTTATGATGTGATTCAGTAAATTAAAGGCTAAGAAGAATATTGGGAAGAGATATAAGCTAGTTTTCTAGACCAGAGATCAGAAACTTTTCCATAAGGGTCTGGAGAGTAAATATTTTCAGAATTGTGGGCATTTATTAGTCTCTGTCACAATTACTCAACTCTGCTGTGTAGAGTGTAAACACAGCCACACGCAGTACATAAATAAGCATGTCTGTGTTGCCAAAACCTTTATTTACAAAAATAGGAAGTGTACCCTGAGTACTATACTGCCAAAGCCTATTATATAGAAAAACAATGAGTATTAGACTGAGTACCAGACTGCCTGAGAACTAGACTGCTAAAGCCTGGGTACTAGACTGAGTACTAGACTGCCAAAGCCTATTGTATAGAAAAACAATGGTGTCCAGAATGGGGTGCAAACACTTTTGCTCTCTTCTTCCATAAGTCAAATACATTTTAAAAGCATACTTCCTTTATATTGTGTATGTACTTCTAATTAATTTAAATTCATTGATTGAACCAATGAAATAATTAGATTATAAAAAAGTATAAAATGTTATGATGCTTCTTATTTTAGTTGATAAATGAAAATTTGAATGTCATACTGTTTCTATAGGGAAACTTCATGATGATATTCCTTAACTATTAGAAAAAGGAATGGCTATTGAAGGAATGGCTGTACACCCAGGAAATAAGTAATGTAGGGCTTCCGTGAATCGATTCCAAGCTGCCTTCTTCTTGTAACAAAGAACAGATAGGTCTCAGACATTAGTTGATTGAGCAGTTATCTTAAGAATCTAACATCACTTTATGAACACATGCGTGCATTTTTTGGATTAGCTTTTCCTTGCCTATTACATTTGTATTTTTTTTTCCAGTGCTGTCAAATTTAAAAGAGGTAAGGTTCTGTTTGTCACTGAAAAGAAGGTTTTTTTGAGGTTCTTTATTTGATACAATCTCAAACTTACAAGGAGTTACAAGAAGAGTAAAAAAGAACTCTTGTATACTCTTTATCCAGGTTCTTTAGTTGTTTACATTATCAAATTCTCTCTTTGTCTTTTTCTCTTAGCACACATGAAAATTTGTCAGAACCAGTTAAGAGTAAGTTGCAGGCAACATTCCCTTAATCTCTAAATATTTCCTTATGTATTTTTGTTAACAATTTTTTACATATCCATACTACAATGATCAAAGTCAGAAATTTAACATTCATACTATATTATTATTCAATCAATATTCCACAGTTCAACAGTCCATAATCCCAATTATGTCATATTCATATTTACATGCCAACCACACATTTCCTACATGATCCAGTCCAGGATCATGTATTGCAGTTACTCATCATTGCCTCTTTGACTAAATTGTTTCCTTAATGTGGAACGGTTTCTCAGTTTGTCTTTCATGACCCTGATATTTCTTTCTTTCTTTCTTTCTTTCTTTTTTTTTTTTTTTGGTACTGGCGGTTGAACCCACGGCCTTGCGCTTGCATGCTTTGCAAGTGCTGGACCACTGAGCTGCACCCCAGCCCATTTTATTAGTTTTTGAGATAGGGTCTCGCTAAATTACACAGACTGCCTCTGGTCTCAAACTTGCGATCCTCCTGCCTCTGCCTCCCGAGCCACTGAGATTATAGGCGTGCACCACCACGCCCGGCTCAACCTTGATATTTCTGAAGTTATGGCCCAGTTGTTTTGTGTAGTGTGCCTCAATTTAGGTTTGTCTAGTGCTTCCTCATGGTTAGATATAGGTTGTTCATTTTTGGCCAAGAATACCACAGGAGTGATGCTGTGTCCTTTTCAGGGTATCATAGAAGGAATCATGACGGTGGCTGGTCCCATTATTGTGAGATAAGGTTGGATCATTTAGTTAAATTTTGACTTGGCAACATAAACAAAGAGAACTTTTGTAATGATGAGAATTTTAAGGCTCACATTTCCACCTCAGTTAATTAGTACATTATTTCCATATATATTTTCTCCTTTCTCATTTCCAGAAAAAAACAAAACAAAATGGGCTTGTTTATTTAACATTGTTGCAGAAAATAAGTGAAATTAAGTGAATAAGTTTAACAGATTTCTATTAGTTTACTTATATCAATTTTAAGGATTTTTACAATTTCCTGTGCCTGAAATTTTCCATAATTTTTATATAGAATGTCTTTCTAGACGATACTGTATTTTACAATTAATCCAAAAAGTTGTTGTAATATAGGATCTTAATTTATAACATTAAAAAATATTTTTACTACTTTGTTCCTTTTCTTATGAAATGCTTAGCCCTATTCATATATATATTCCTACTGTACTGATTAGCTCTTTTCTAAATCAAATCTAGAGTACTTCATTATTTGTATACTCTTCTTAAATGAATTTTAAACTATGAAACATAAATACAAAAACCATGCTATTACATAAATTCATGATTTCAAGGAGGATTTTCTTTTAAGCTGAGGAAGACTGTCACTTGTCTTTTCTTTGCCTTCAGAGAAACTATAGGAGAAAGGTTACAATATATCCTTTTAAAGTCCTTGACATAAGAGACTCCAAACACCTATTCTAGTTTGTAACACATTCTAGAAATACCTTCTTGTAGCTAAACTAAATCTGCAGTTCTGTTTCTTCTTTGTCTATAGCAGAGATAAAGAATAGTTAGCTGCTAGTCTCTATATAAAAATGGCATCAAAATTACTAAGGCCTGCACAACAACACATCCTGCATAAGGCACTTTCATTCGAAAATAGCTTTTTCTTCTTTCCTAATCACTGTATAACTCACCTGTGGTTGTCATGTCACTGTTTGGTTAAAAATGCAGAATTGGACAAAGTCCACAGTGTTTTTATTTATAGTCCTCAACTTTTATGTTTTTAAAATTACACACTGCTGCATTGTCTTTAATCAAAGGAAATCCCAATAATGTATTTAGGTCAGAGTATTATTCAGATGGGCTGGGATTTAGCTCAGTGGGTAGAGTGCTGCGATGCAGTCTCTGAGGCCCCGAGTTCAATTCCCAGCACTGCAAAAATGGGAGAAGGGCCTGGCAATCCACTCCCAAGGCAATGCTGAAACAGTTAGCCATTGAAAACCCTGTGAGGCTCGCTGTGAGTCGGATACTGACTCCACGGCACCTAACAACAACAACAACAACAACATTATTCAGACATGCTGACAGAATTAGAGTTTTATAGAAAATTGGGCTGCAGAAAGAGTTAAAAAATCAGTAGTTTTGCCTATCAGTTTAATTTTCCATTTTTCATTCCCAAAATCAGGAGTCTATCACTTTATTGTTTTTGTTTGTTTATTTTTCTGGTACTGAAGGGCTGAACCCAGAGCCTCTTGCATGCTAGGTAAGAGGTCCATGTCTGCACCTCCAGCCCCTTTTTTATTTTTATTTTATATTTTGAAACAGGGTCTCACTAAGTTGTATGGCTGCCTCTCACCTTGAACTTGTGATTCTTCTGCCTGCACCGCCAGAATTGCTGAGATAAGAGGTATGCCCCAGAGCGCCCAGCAGCGTAATTTTTTATTTGTTTTATTTTGTTTTTTTAAAACAGAGTCTCACTATGTAGCCTAACTTTGCCTCAAAGCCGTTATCTTCCTGCCTCAGCCTCCTAAGTGCTGTAATTATTGGCCTGTGTCACCGTGTCCTGCTTATTGTATTTTTCAAGCACAATTCTTGCACAACTCTTTAAGCACAATATAAAGTTCTGAGTGAAGCCAATGCAGTGACATGCGCCTATAATCCCAGTGACTCAAAGTGAAGCTGAGGCAGGAGGATTGCAAGTATTTGAGGCCAGAGGCAGGCTGTGCAATTTAGGTAGACCCTGTCTCAAAATAAAAAAGGAAATGGGGGTGAATCTCAGTGTTGAAGCACTTGCTTAGCATGCAAGAGGCTTAGGTTCTGGGTTCACCCCCAGTTTAAATAAAAAAAAAATTCTGAGTGAAAGAAAAAAGAAAACTGAAAATAGTAAAACACCATGAAAAAGAAAGACTAATTAAAATATGATAGCAGGAGCAAGATTGTTCTTTATCCATAAGCTAAAAAGTCATTTTTTGTCACTTTCTTTTCCATTTTCGTGTTTAAAATTTTAGCACTGTCTTAACTATATGAATAGAAATCTATAATGACTGAAATAGCTATATGTATTCATTTACTGTACTTCGGCTTCATGAAACTTTGCCAACACATGCTTTGCTATTTTCTTAAAATATTAGTCTGAAATCTACTCTGAATTTATATAATTTATGATTACTTTAGAAGATATTATGTACGTATTTAAGACCACTAATGTATTAGAGCCTGCAGCCATAGCCCTGTGGCATCCAATCCCATCAGATCTCGGAAGCTAAGCAGGGTCGGGCTTGGTTAGTACTTGGATGGAAGACTGCTTGGGAACACTAGGTGCTGTATTGGGAGATAGACACGGCAACCCACTCCCCAAAATCAATCCGCCATTGAAAACCCTATGAACAATAGAGAAGCACTGACAATAGTGGGTTTCTCCTATTGTATGTAGGGTCGCTATGAGTCAGATACCGACTCAAAGCCACCTACCAACCACCAACAACAATGTATTAGAGAAACAGAGTCATAGCTGATTAAATCTTAACGTTCACTTTAAGTAAACTGACAACAATAGATTATGTCATATTTAACAGAAAGTATTCCTATATCTTTTGACAATTCTTTCTTGTTATCAGTTCCATTTCATAAAAATAAATATCTGATATAAGAAAAGTATCTTGCTTAAACTCAGTTGTTTGAAATGAAGTTGTTGACTACAGATCTTCTGTAAACAAATATATGGAAACCTTAGGGTTTTGCATCCAAGGGTAGTGCCTCAGAAAAGGTGAATTATAGCTTATATTACAATGCCTCCTGAATATCTTAATATTCAACTTTAAGAAAGAAGTCATGTTTCAGCCTATGTCAGGGAAACAAGGCACATGTTTTAGATAATCTTAACACTGCTCAGTGGGAATGCCAGTGACTAACTTCATGATGCAACTTGGCAAAATGATCCACTGATAGCCAAGTAATCAAACACTCAACATGAGAATATGGACTCAGTAACTCACGGCTCTTTACAGAGATCAGATTTATGACAGGTTTTTGCTGCCAATGAAGATATTTTTAAATGTTTATTTGTTCTTAGCCATTGCATGAAGTTTTGAACATTGTACTCAGTATCAGAAAAAGTATACTTGTAGATGATTGCTTTAAAGGAAACAGTATTGATTGACTGAATGAATAATGTAAAACAAGAATAGAGTTCAGTATAGAAAATTGTGGCCGTCCCAGTTCTTTTTTTCTTCTAGCAAAATGATTATGACCTTAAAAAACAGATGCAAACTGACTGTTTCATGTGTGGAGGAAAGCATAAAATCCTTTCCAACATTTTTTTAAAAATCTTACTTCCATAGTGACTTCATCATTTTTAGAGTAGACCCAGAACGTTTTTTTTTTCTTATTAGCTGGCCACGCTTTCTGTGTTGTCCTCATGTTAGCTTAATACTGAATGTACTGTGAAGCTGTCAGTTTGTGCTTTTGCTATTTCACATGAATATTTTCTAGTAATTGCAATGATCTTGTTAATAATTGGTCTGAGGGTGTAGCCAAGGCCTGAGAAACTGATTGCTATGAGAGTTAAGAACAATGTTTGCCATCTACTGAGTTAATGGAATTTCTCTTGGTTATCTAAATTTAATATGAAAACCAATGTGGTGTCATAATGAGAAGTTTCTTATTTAGTACTTAAGGGTATTTTAATTGAATCTTAAAGCACTTAACTTTTTGAAATCATTAATTTTAGTATTCTTTTCATGATAAATGCTATGCATTTTAGAAAAATCAATATTAAGGTTTAGCTTCAAGGAATTCATGAAGAGAAACATAATGAAATCCTGATATATTATATACAAAGGACAAATCCCTGATAATTTCTTTTTATGCAAATGGGTTTGATTTAGACATAATTCACCAACATCACCATGCATTTCCATCTGTGTAACCCTGATGTTTTTTAGCGGTCTGCAGCTACCTCACGCTCTGGGCTATATTCACTCTGCATGCGTGGAAACTGTGACTATCTTAACACTTTAGATGATGATATGAATAACAATTGTTTGTTGATCTTATTCTCTATCTCCCTGGATAACCTGCTGTCTGCAAAAGCTGAATAAGTGGCAGATAGCTTTTGTCATCCCTTATCCAAGCTGTACACTTGTAAGGAAGAGCAGGGATAATCGCCTCAATCTAATTAGGGGTTGAAAGAGGCCATGACTGTGATGTGGCAGTGAGACACCTTACTGTAGCAATCCTGTTTGCATTAGAAAAATAAGGTTGTCATATTGATTATTCAAATGGGCTTGTATTGGCCAAGCCTCAATGGCTTGTATTGCAGCTGAAGCAGTTGAAGATCCCAGCTATTCACAGAAGACCTATGCCATAGCATATATTAATTATATTGTGGCTTGTTTGCTAATTTGAGGTTTTAATGATGAAGGCAGAGTTTAATCAGGATATTTAAAGGTTAAACTGATCCTCAGAAACTGAAGTTTACCTTCCACCTGTGATGGCAATGATTATGTAAATTTTAAATAAGTGACGGTCTACTGATATTATACATCTCTTAACTAAAGATACATATAAATATAAAAGCACCATTTAGAACCTGCTTTAGTTTTATATGATGTATGTGTTGGTGGTTAGATGTTGCAAAAAATAAAGATAACTGAAAATGTTTAATGACATGATTTATATATTAGAAATTATATAGGACATGAGCTTTGTTGTGATTTTTCTGCTTCTTTATTCTTCCTCAAAACTTTTTTTTGTTAAAGGATATAGTTTATAGGTATAGATGATTTGGCTTTCTTTTTCTCTCCTGTTTCCATTCACTGACCTCTTCTCTCTATTCCTTTTTCCTGCCCTTGAATATTTTGGTCTTTGGATATGTTCTCAGAACTGAAAAGGTCATAGTGCACATAGACATAGGTTTGAAGATTTCCTATTCTAAAATTCTTTAAGTCACTCTTATTAAAATGTTCTGGCTAACCATAAGTCCAGCCAAGTTTTTAATGCATAGATGTCTATATTTTGATATATATATTCATTGTCTGTAGATGTTGAGTTCTTCTTCTGAAAGTGTATGGTAGAATGAATTTTTAGAATGAAGAGTTAGTATAATAGTCCCCACCAGTAGTAATTGCTGGTGTGTCTTATGCTTTTTGTTTTCCCCTTTGTATCAACTTGCTACCTGGAGTTATCTTTATTCAACAATTTTCAATCAATGATAGTTTTTGTTTTCTTATTTTTATTGCACAAATTATAGCATTTGATGGAGGAACTTCTTCACATTGGCTCCTGTGTCTTTTATTCATGACTCCATTAGTTCAATAATGATTCTCTACCTTCTCTCCCAGTGTCAGATTAAAAACTGTTTTGTTCCAGAGCCTAGAATCAGCCACTTATCCAAATAATCTTGATTTCTATTGGTCTGAAAATATATTTCCAGATCAAAATATAGTACCACTAGTACAGCCATTGTTTTACATCACTGGATAGTTGCTGTTAGGTACTGTCAAGTCAGGTCCAATTCATAATGACCCTCACAGGGTTTCAACCACTTATTGTTTCATGATTATCTTTGGGAGTGGACTTCCATATCCTTCTTCCATTTTTGTTGTGCTGAGGATAGAACCTGGGTCCTCAGAAAGTGTAAAGAAGCATTCTACCAACTGAGCAAAATCCTAGCCCTCAGTGGATATGAATCTAAGATATTGTCTAATTATTTCTAATTATTTGTTCTACTAAAGAAAAACAGGGCTGGGATTTAGCTCAGTTGGTAGAGCGCTGCGCCTCAGCCTCTGAGGTCCTGAGTTCAATTCCCAGCACCACAAAAAATGAGAGAAGGGCCTGGCAACCCATTCCCAAGGCAATCCCGAAACAGTCAGCCATTGAAATACCTATGAGGGTCGCTATGAGTTGGATACTGACTCAATGGCACCTAACAACAACAACAACAACAAAAGAAAAACACTGCCAACTAATTTGAAGATGCTACCTAAAGCAAGTTACAACCTTATCACAGATATGTTAGAAAGGGGTACAAAATGAGCATCTTATAATCAATGAAGTGTGGTGTACTAACTGATGAGTTCAAATTAATGTTTTAAATTGAAATTCAGTATTATAGGTTTTTATACTTAAGGTTGATTTTATACATATATTTTTCTCTTTCAGTGAATATCTGTATTTTTGATAACCTTTACATAATTACATATTTGCTTTATGTGTGGTATGCACAATTGATTTTTAAAGTAATATTCTTGACTTCATCAAATTTATGTAAAAAGTATAAACAGAACTTTAGTAAGGTATCTAACAATAAGTTAGAAAAATAACCCAAAAGTTACTTGTGGCTTATTCCATGAATACAAGAGTAATTCAATATTGTGAAATTTATTAATGCAATTAATAAATAGTGTTGTACATAGAGTTGCTACAAGTCAGACCCAACTCCACAGCACCTAACAACAAGTAGTATATCAAAATAGTTTAACAATGTCTTTCCTTCTTCATTTCAGTTATTTTTGATAATATAGAGTTAAGGTCCAGAATATTGCTATTATATGATTTCTAATATACAGGGTACATCTTTATTGAAATGAAATTTACATATAGTGAAACAATAATGTGTAGAATTTCTTAACTTTTAACAAATGGATTCACTTGTGTAACCCACATCCTATCCCTTCTAAAAGTCTGTGCTCCTCTGTAGTCAGTTGTCTCCAACCACTATTCTCATTTCATTTACAGTAGATTAGTTCTAGTGCTTCATATAACTAAAATTATAGCATATGTGTGCTTTTGCATCTGGCTTCTTTTGTCCAGTGTCTTTTTGAGATTTATCTGTGTTGTTGTGTGTATTGATAATTTGTCCCTTTTATTGTACTATTATTCTATTGTATAAATGAACCAAAATTTACTTACCCTAGTGAAGAATACTGAGGCTGTTTTCACAATGGGGCTGTTATGAATAAGGCTCCTGTGGACTCATGTACAATTTTCTTTGTGAGCACATATGTTTTCATTTTCCTTGGGTAAATACCAAGAGTGAGTTTTTGGTTATTGAGAATAAAGCAGCTATGAACAGTTGTGTACATGAGTGTGGGGGTATGTATGTTTATGTTACTTTTGAGTAAATATCTAGCAATGGAATCGGTGGGTTTTATAGTGGGTCTTTGTGTAATGATTGTCACATTATAATGATGAGTGGTTCCTCTTTTTCTTTTCTCAGAAAAAGTTTGTCTGTGATTGGGATTATTTACTCTTTGAACATTTAATAGACCTAACCCATTTTATAGTTTAAGTCTAGTATTTCATTTCTGAGAAGTTTTGTTTGTTTTGGTTTGTTTTGGTTTTTGCAATGCTAGGGGGTTTGTGCATGTTAGGCAAGAGCTCTACCACTGAGCTGTCCCCCTACCTCCACCTTTTAAAAGATAATTTGTTTTGAGACAGGATCTTGGTAAGTTGCACAGGCTGCCTCAGGTCTTGAACTCACTATCCTCCTTTCTCGCCTTCTCAAGTCACTGGGATTACAGGTGTACACCACAGTGCTTGGTTTTGTGAGAAGCTTTTAAACAACTTATTTAGGTTTTGTTTTGTTTTCAAAAAAATGATTATAAGACTATGAAGGTTTTCTATTTCAGCTTAAGACAGTTTTTGCAAGATTTTATTCTAGAAATGCATCTATTTTATCTGAGTTTATAAATTTGTTGGCATAAAGTTGTTCAGACTATTTTCTTACTGATAGTTCTATCTCTACTATGTTAGTAGTTAGTTCTAGCGTTCCCCCTTTTCATTATTAATACTATTTGTTTCCTAATTTTCATTTCCTCTTGATTTTCTGTAAAGAAGGACACAAAAAGACAAACATTCACAACTGTTTTGAAGATGCCATTTTGTGCTGGATTTCTCAGAGCTCAAGTGTGGAGAATTTCTGTCTCCATTTCTCCTATTTTGTCTGTCTGATTTAATTGCACACATGCATACCTGATACACTGCTAAAATTATTTGACAGGGTCATATCATTGTTGTTTTGGAACATATAGTTTAAAATTAGAAAGTATGTTTCTTTTGTAACAATAGTAAGAAACAATACATATTTTAGTATATCTTTTATTTATTAGAGTGGTGATTCAGGTGGGATATTGGTGAGAAATGGTTTGTTTCTATTTAGACCCTCTTGGGTGTTCTACCTAGTAAGGATTTTGTGTAAAAAGTAGAAAATAGTGAATGCAACTATTGTTTTAGGGATAAGACTTACATGTTTATGCTGATTGTTATACACATATGAGATACTGTTTCTTCGTCAGTATTATCATAAAGAAAGTACCAAATATGATAAATGTTTACTGGAATTTTACTTGTCAATTGTCATATTTGGACCTATTTGGAAATATGTGGCAGAATTTTTAGGATAATAGTGGATGAGGAGTTAAAAATAGGGACAGCTAAGAAATTTTCCCACTCAAAACACCAATAGTACCTCAGTGAGAAACATCAAGAGTAGATTATCTTTGTTGATCTTTACAGCTGAAAATGCTATATGACTAATTGAAAACTAACAGAGTTAGGTGAAAATCTAAAGTAATGAGGACAGTCAAGTAAACTACTGTTAAATGAGCTATCATTAGTATTAAAGGATTTAATAGTTTATAAGCAATGAGCTGGCAATTCTAGATAAATTACTCAGTTCTAGATAAATTACTCAGTAGGGCTCATGGTTTAATCTCTTTTGAAAAAAAGGTTTTGAAAGTTCATGTCTTAACAACATGATTCAGTAATTTTCCCTTGAAAGCAGACATGTTATGCTAAGATTAATTTAAACTTATGAAAAAACTTTTTCACGTTCTAATTTATATATAATAAAATGTTTTGTTTTGGTTGTTATTCTTAGGTGCTGTTGAGTCAGGTCCAACTCATAGTGACCCTATGTAAAACAGAATGAAACACTCTCTGACACTGTGCCGTGCCCAGCAGTAGGCACTATTATTGTCAGTGCTTTTCTGCTATTCATATGGTTTTCATTGGTGGATCGTTTCAGGAGTGGATTGCCAGGTCCTTCTCTAGCCTGCAGCACCTGGTATTCCCAGGCAGTCTCCCATCCAAGAAGTAACTAGGCTGACCCTGTTTAGCTTCTGAGATGAGGCGGGATCAGATGCTATGGTGCTATGACTGTAGATACAATAAAATTTACCCATTTAAAATATAGAATTTAGTGAATCTTGGTACAGAAGCACATACTTATAAAAACTACTATCACTTAGGGCTGGGAGTATAGCTCAGTGGTAGAGTACTTGCATAACATGCATAAGACCCTAGGTTCAATCCAAAGTATAAAAAACAAATGGAGAAACAAAAATCACTATCACTTAAGATAGTTAACATTTCTATCACCCATACACATTTCCTCTTGCCCTCTATGTGGTCTATTTTTCCTTCTACCCTACAATCCAGGCAACTGTTAATGTGCTTTCTGTCACTGTAAATGATTTTATATTTTCTTGAAATTCATGTTGTTGTTGTTAGGTGCTGTTGAGTTGTTAGGTGCTGTCCGACTCATAGTGACCCTACATACAGCAGAGCAAAACACTTCCTGTTTCTGTGCCAGGCACATGATCTTATTTATGTTTAAGCCCATTGTTGCAGACACTTTGTCAATCCATCTGGCAGAGGGTTTTCCTTTTCTTTGTTGACCTGCCACTCTCCCAAACATGATGTCTTTCTCCAGGGATTGTCCCTCCTGACTACATGTCCAAAATACGTGAGAAGCAGTCTGCCCATCCTTGCTTCCAAGGAGCACTCTGGTTGTACTTCTATTAGGACAGATCTGTTGGTTCTTTTGGCAGTCCACGGTATATTCAGTAATCATCTCCAGCACCATAATTCAAAAGCATCAGTTCTTTTCCTGTCTCCCTTGTTCAATGTCCAGCCTTCACAACCCTATGATGTGACTGAAAAATACCATAGCATGAGTTAGGCGCACTTTCGTCTTCAATGTAACATCTTTACTTTTCAATACTTTAAAGAGATCTTTTGCCATAGCTTTTCCCAAAGCAATGCATCTTTTGATTTCTTGCCTACTGCTTCCATGGGTGTTGATTGTAGAACCAAAATCGTGGACAACCTCAATCTTTTCTCCATTCATTGTGAAGTCACATACTGACCCAATTGTAAGGATTTTTGTTTTGTTGATGTTGAGTGACAATGCATACTGAAAGTTATGATCTTTTATCTTCATCAGTAAATGTTTCAAATCTTCTTCACTTTCAGCAAGCAGAGTTGTGTCATCTGCATAATGCAGGTTGTTAATGAGTCTTCCTCCAATCCTGATGCCATGTTCTTCTTCATAAAGTCCAGCTTCTCGGATTATTTGCTCAGCATATAAATTGAAGAGATATGGTCAAAGTATACAGCCCTGACACACAATTTTCTTGATTTTAAACCAAGCAGTGTTTCCTTGTTCTGTTTGAATGACCACCTCCTGATCCATGTACAGAGTCCTCATGAGTACAATGAGGTGCTCTGGTGTTCCCATTCTTCACAGGGTTACTCATAATTTGTTATGATTCACAGAGTCTAATGCCTTTGCATAATTGATAAAACATCGATGAATATCTCCCTGATATTCTCTGCTTTCGACTAATCTCCACCTGACATCAGCAATGATGTCCCTGGTTCTCCACCCTCTTCTGAATCTGGCTCGATTTTCCAGCAGTTCCCTGTCTATAAAATGCTGCAGTTGCTTTTGGATGATCTTTAGTAAAATTTTGCTTGTGTGTGATATTAATGATATCATTTGATAGTTTCCACATTCAGTTGGATTCCCTTTCTTGGGAATAGGCACAAATATAGATTTCTTCCAGTTAGTTGCCCAGGTAGCTGTTTTCCAAATCTTTTGGCATAAACATGTTAGCACCTCCAATGCTGCATCTGTTTGTTGAAGCATCTCTATTGATATCCCATCAACTCCTGGAGCCTTGTGTTTCGCCAATTCCTTCAAAGCAGCTTCTACTTTGTCCTTCAATACCATTGGTTCCTCTTGAAATGGTTGGTCATCCACCAATTCTTTCTTATACAATGACTCTGTGTATTCCTCCCATCTTCTTTTGATGTTTCCTGCATCATTTAATATTTTCCCTGTAGAATCTTTCATTATTGCTTATGGAGGCTTGAATTTTTTAGTCAGTTCCTTAAGCTTAAGAAAAACAGAGTATGCTCTTCCCTTTTGGTTTTCTGTCTCTAGCTCTTTGCACCTGTCATTAGAACATTTCTTATCCGTTCAGTAATATAATGTGAGCTTTTCTGTGTGTGTCTGTTTTTGCTCAGAATTATGATTTGGTGGTTCATCTGTGATGTTACATGTTTCATTTGTTAGTTCTATTGAATGAGTAATATTCTATTATATAAATATACCACATTTTATTTCTCCTGACCTGTTAATAAAACTTGAGTTGTTTCCTGTTTTTAACTATTACAGATTCAGCATCCCTAATCCAAAATCCAAAACACCCCCAAATCTAAACTGTGTTTAGTGCTGTCATGATACCACAAATAGAAAATTCCATCCCTGACCTCATGTGGCGAGGCATAGTGAAAATGCAGGTACACTAAAAACACTGTGTAAAATTATTTTCAGGCTATGTGTTATAATGTATGTATGAAACATAAATGAATGCCCAAGACATGTCATTATGTCTGGGGAGATGTTCCAAA
Organism: Pedetes capensis; assembly: GCA_007922755.1. NCBI lineage: Eukaryota > Metazoa > Chordata > Mammalia > Rodentia > Pedetidae > Pedetes > Pedetes capensis. The sequence continues at coordinate 6,398 of VMDO01016274.1, read as the reverse complement.
ATCCAGAAAACTTTGAATTCTGAAATAGTTCTTGTCTCAAGGATTTCAGATAAGGTATACTCGGCCTGTTTGAGTAAAGGTGTTTTATCTGTCAACTTCATGTTACTGCAATGAAATACCTGAAACAGGGCACTAATGAAGAAAAGAAAGTTTATGTAGCTCATGGATCTGGAGGTTCCACTTGAAGATCAAATGGCCCCATTGCTTTGGACCTCTTGTTAGGGCACCAGATGACATTGGTGAGGATTGCATCTTAGAGCTAAAGGTTCTCATCACCAGCCAGGAAGCAGAGAAAGAGAGGCCAGGACCCCAGTCTGACAGTCCCCTTTCAGAGCATGGCTCCAGTGACCTACAAACGTTACACATCACCTCCAACGTCCAGAGCCCATCCCAGTACCATCACCTGGGGACCAAGTTTTTTTTACATATAGAGCTTTGAGGGATGCTTATTCAGACCGTTGTAGCTGTTATGAACATTCATCTATAGTACTCTGAGTGGACATTTTTCTTTGGAAGTTGAATGGCTGGCTTGTTTGGTAGGCTTAGGTTTAACTTTGATAAAACCTGCCAATCAATATTCTTACGAGTTTGTACAATTTACATTCACGTGAGCAGTGTATGAGATTTCTAGCTCCAGATCCTTGCCCACAATTGGTGTTGTTCATTTTAATTTTAGGTATTCTAATAGGTTTGTAGCTATATCCTGCCATGAATTTTTTATTTTCAGAATGTCAAATAATGCTGAGCATTTTTCTTTATTTATTGGCCATTTGTATATCTTCTTTTGTGTAGTGTTTGATCAAATATTTTCCTATTTAAACAATAGTTTTATTGAGGTATACGTAGCATGCAGTAAACTGTATATATTTTGATGTGTGAAATTCGAATTTTGTTGTTTACATATGTACCCATGAAACTACACTATTACCACAATCAAGATAGTGAACATATTCTCCCCATCATCAAAGAGTTCCTTGTGCTTCTTTGTAATCTCCCTCACTACCCTGCCTTTCTCCTGCATTTAGGCACCAATTTACAGTCACTGAAGATTAGTTTGCATTTTCTAGAGCTTTCTATAAATGCAATCACAATGTGTACTTTTTGTCTGGCTTCTTTCTCTCAGCATACTTATTCTGAAATTTATACATGTCCTTACATCTGTAGCTTGTCTTTATTGCTAAATAGTAGTCCATCATACGCACATGAAACATTTTAATTTTTGTTCACCTGCTGGTAGGTTGTTTTCAATTTTTACCATGAAAATTCATGGTCAAGTCTTTGTGTGCACGTGTGATTTCATTTCTGTTGACAGTAAAGTGTGTAGATAAAATTGCCAAACAGTTTTCCAAAGTGTTTGGCATACAATGACAGGATCATACAATCCTGTCATTAGTGTATGAGTATTCTAGTTATTTCACATCCTCATCAAATAAGGTCAGTCTTTTTAAGTTTAGACTTCCTAATAGGTATATAATAGTACTTCATTGTGGTTTTAATTTACATTTCTCTGATATCTAATGACGTTTAGCATTTTTTCATGTTCATATTTGCCACCTGTATTTATTCCTTGGTGAAATATGTGCTCAGATCTTTTGTTCACTTTTGTGTTAGATTATTTGTTTTGTTATTATTAAGTTATGAGAGTTCTTCACATATTCTGGAGTCAGCTACTTTATCAGATATATGCTGTAATTTTTGTTTCATTAGTATTATCTTTTGAAGAACAGGGGTTTTTAATTTTCAGGAAGTCAAATTTCATTTGTTCTTTTATAGGTTATATATTTGATGATACTTTAAGAAACCTTTGCTTAGCTGGGTGCGAAGACCCTGTCTCAAAAACTAAAAAAAGGGGCTCGGCATGCAGCTCAGTGGTCCAGCACTTGCAAAGCATGCAAGTATGAGGCCCTGGGTTTAATCCCCAGTACCATAAAAAAAAGAAGAAGAAGAAGAAGAAGAAGAAGAAGAAGAAGAAGAAGAAGAAGAAGAAGAAGAAGAAAATAAAGTGAAATCTTTGCTTAGTAAAATTCACAAATATTTTTTCCTGTTTTTATTTTCTATTTATAGTTTTTGGTTTTACTTTTAGGTCTGTGGTCCACTTTGAGATGATCTTTTGAGGCATAGTATGAGATATAATGTTCAGTTTTTCATGTGTATTAAAAATATAGTATTTCCAGCATTGTGTGCTGAAAAGACATCTTTTGCCCATTGGATTGGCTTTGCATCTTTGTAAAAATATCAGTTGTCCAAAAATGTATGGGTTTATATTTGGAAATTCTTTTGTGTTACACTGAGGTTCTTGTCTGTTTTGATGCCAATACCACTCTATTTTGGCTAGTATAGCTTTGTGATAAAACTTGGAATGGTGCAGTTAATCCTAACCGTCCAAGTTCATTATTTTTTCAAAGCTGTTTTGATGATGTTAGGTCCTTTGCATACAAATTTTTACCATTGTCTTGTCAATTTCTACAAAGTACTCTGATTATTAATTTTGAATTTTCTTATTAATTTAACAAGAGTCAATGCCGCCACCGATGATTGTGGATTTATTTTTCTCCCTTCAATTCTGCCTACTTTTGCTTGATAGTTTTGAAACTCTGTTCTGAGACATATACATTTATAGTTGTTATATTTTCTGTATTAACCTAATTATCATTACAAAGTGCCTTTTCTCATCTGTAACAATCTTTGTTTTCTTGAAGTCTGTTTTGTGTGATATTAACAAATCTATTCTAGCTTTCTTATCCTTACATACTACATGGTACATATTTTTCAACTCCTTCCATTCAGTCATTTTATACTTTATACTTGAGCTTCTTTTAGATAGTCAGTGTTGGGTATTAAAAACAATTCTGATTCTGTGCCTTTTAATTGGATTGTTTAGTTGGTTAGTTTATTTATTTTTCAGTACTGGATGGATTGTGTATATTTTGCAAACACTCCACTACTGAGCTGCAACCCCAGGCCCTACCCTTTGCTTATATCTTATCTTAGGACAAGGTCATGCTAAGTTATTTAGGCTGCCTCTGGCCTTGAACTTGTGCCTGCCTGCATCCACCTCCCAAGTAGCTGGGACTACAGTCATACACCACCATGCCCAGCTGTTTATTTTTATCTAATATAATTACTGATATAGTTACATTTATGTCTGTCATTCTACTTAGATTTTGTTTTTGTCATAAATTTTCCCTCTGTTTCTCATTTCTTGTCTTTCTTGTTACTCAAATAATTTTTAGTATTTCATATTAATTTCTTTATTGATTATAAAGCTATATTGCCTTGCATTGTTTTTAGTTATTGCTCTAAAAATTATATCTTGGACCTAATCCTTTAAAGTATATCTTTAGTGTTTCCCATTTTACTTTGCCTTACCCTATTCTACTTATTCCAAGCTAAAAAGTATCCTTATTTCATCTTCTTTTTTGAACAATAGTTGTACTGGATATATAATTCTTAGGTGACAATTTTTTCTTTCATCCTCAATTTGAATATGTTGTTCCAATGTCTTTGGCTTTCATAGATCCTGATGAGAAGTTAGCTGTAATCTTTAACTGGTCTTTCATTCAATTTTTTTGGTATTTTCTTTCTTATTTTGAGCCCCTTTAGTTAATTTTTATTTCAATATTTTACTTTTTACTGCAGAATTGCCTTTTTTAAAAAATAGCCTCCATTATCTCTGATGAGATTTCCTATATATTTATGATTTGACACTATTTTTCCTTCAATATTTAAACAATTTATAATAGCTGCCAAAAAATCTCTACTGGTTAACTGTTTTCATTCACTATTTTCTTATATACATGTGTAGTGTCTTTGACTGGAAAAATGAATATTGTAGCCACTCTGGATTCAGTTGTGCTCTCTTGAGGATTATTGTCTTGTTTTGTTTTTGTATTTTTTCTCAGCTGAAAATACAAACTTCCTTTTGCTAACTATGAGCAATATCTGATATCTCTGCAGTGTTAGGGCTTCCTTCTGTTCCACTTTCAGACTAGCTCTTTGGAGTAGTCTCTTTTATTCTTATGTATTTTGATTGTCAGCTAAGAACTTAAGTTGAAATAGAAATCATTCTGAGTTACTTCTGTGGTTGATTTCTTAACTTTCAGATGTTGTACATTCTTTATGATCTATCTTCATACACTTAAGCTCAATCTACTTCAGCCTTCTGCCACTAGAAATGTACATGTTCATACAGCTAATTTTAAAAGCATCATAGATATATTCCTTTCAGATCTCTGCCCATTTTGCTGGATTCCCTGATAAATTTCTCCAAGTATGTGTAGGTTCCTGTCAACCAATGATTTGTGCATAATTAATTTCAGATTGGGTCATACTCTTGGGTGTTTCTTTTGCTGCCAGCACTTCTTTAAATTCCTTGCTCTTTCAGCCCCAAGCTGATCCTGGAACATTGAACTGACAAGGTTGTGGTTTTCTGCCATTGTTTCTGCAGCCATATCCATGATGGTTTGGGAGTATTCTTACATCAGAAAGCCATAAAACTATAATTCTTTTCGCTTCCAAGCAAGATTTTTTAAATTAAACTATTGTTGTTGGCTTTTTGGATGCTGTCCAGTGTCTTAAATTGATGTGGTTTTTTTTCACTATGGTTCTTAGTTTTTACAGTTTTTACAGTTGTTTATCTGTCAAATTTCATTCCACCAGTTACTCTTTGACTGTTATTAGAGGTAATCTTAATTTTAAAATTGCATTAGAATGATCCCTTTAAAATAAATACATTGTAACTTGAGACATTTTATCCTAAGGGTTAAATGTGTGACCATTGCAGATAGTTTACAAATGCATGAAATTCTTTAAGGAACATTTTATTAATCACAGATTTTCTCTGTTATTTTAAAAATTGAAAATATATTGTCTGAGATATTTGATTTTCATTCAGAATAATAGCTGTGGAAATGTTAGGATCAAAATTTTGAAGTTCATGTTACTTTTCTATCCCCAAAGATTTTTACTTGTTAAATATTTCAGTAGTTATTTATTAATGGATTTCATGCACTGATGTGGATGTATATATGTTTAGTAGGTTTACAATAATAGTTTGCTGTCCAGGTTATTGAGGAATTCATTTTTCTGGTTAGGTATTTTTGATTGCAGAGATTTCATCCTTTTAAAGCAGAAACTTTTTTTTTTTTTCAGTATGTGTTCTGAATACAAAAGTAATATGCTCATTATAAAATTATTTGGGAATTATAGAATTAAAAGTAGAGCCACTAGAAGTTACCCTTAACCCCACCTCTTAATAAAAGCATGCTTATATTTTAGTATTCATATAATACTTTCTCTATTAATTTTTTTATAAAATTTACCTCATATTATACATATTGTTAATGAATCCATTTAAAATATATTCTGAGCATTTTCCTATGTCGTTACACATGCTACTAAAAATGTTTTATTGATTGTAAACCATTTTGTTCCATCATATAAATGTCCTATTTTCTCTTTTAGAAAATATGCTGAGTATGATATTGGGAATGAATATGGTGTTTATCTAACATATCAATTCCTTAGCTCTGGTTTAAACCAGGATCTCATTATGCCAGCAACATCACGGTATATACTTTTATAAAATTGTTTTCTTTTTTTAAGTTTCTTTCAGATTTCTAAAAATAGATTGACTAGGCTAAGGATAAATGTTGCTATTTGTATCCTCTCAAAGATATCGTAATTTACACATCCATCAGTTCTAACACAATTCATTTCCCCACAACCAGCTTGAGAAAGGATGTACCATATATTCATGATTCTAATGCACACCGAGGTTAGAAATGAGAATATACAGTTAATTTTAAAGAAAACTTTGCTACTCCCACTATGAAAAAAAGTGTTTGATTTTTCTTTCTTAAATATTATTCTTAGGGTTGACTGTCTTTTTATAGAGTAATCAATCATTTTTGTTGGTGAATTGCCCATTTATTTCCACTTTTTATTTTTTTGTGTTCACCTTTTTATATTCTTGATTTTTAGAAGTTTTAAAAAATAACTTATGGATATTAAAAGCTGATTTGTTTCAAATATGCTTAAGATATCCAAATATGTATCTAAATGATAATTAGAAAATCATTTCATTGGTTTACCTTATTAGTTGTGGCAAATTAATATAATTCACATCAGTTTGTGATGTATGATATATAAATATAAGAATGATTTAAAAATTTTATCATATTCTTAAAATTTGGAAGCATTTTAAAATCTCATTTCTACATGTTAATTGTCTTCCTTCTACCACACTCATTTGATAATGAAATTTATTTCCCCCACCACCTTGCTTTCTAGTATTTTCAGTAAAGAGATTTCTTATTTTACTTATTCCTGAGCGGTTACCTTTATGAAATACTTGTTTTGTTTCCTTTGATACCTTGAGGATACGAGACCAAGAATCG